>JAGIKU010003341.1:0-30687 GCA_020086695.1 Penicillium sumatraense | reverse complement strand
TCTATAGATATATAATTAGAAATAGTTATATCTAACTAATACTATAGAAGATCAAAATTATTAAAATATAGCTATAGCCTATAAATATTTATAAACTCTACTAGTTTATAGATCTTATAACCTACTATTATCGATTTATTTAGGATTTTATATATATTTATATACTACTTTATAACTTATTTAAGGAAATTAATAAAGATCTTTAGAGATAGAAGTTTAGAATTATTAATTAGATAGTTAGGTATAAAAGTATATTTTAAGTATTAAAGAAAGTATTAATAAGTACTTCTATACTTACTTAACTAGACTAATTAAAACTATACTTTATTAAATATAATATATCTAAGTAAGTATTAGACTATATACTAATATAAATAGGTATAGATAGAAAGTATTATTTAGTAGTATTTAATAGATAAAAACTTATAGATACTAAGCTTAACTATCCTATTTATAAAAAAGAGTTACTTATAGTTAAGGAAGTACTTAGAAAGTAGAGCTTATATATTAAAAATAGTATAATAATAACTATTCTTACTAATAGTACTACTATAGTATATTTATAAGATTAAAAGTAAATTAGTAAGTATTTAGCTTAGTAGATTTACGAGTTTTAAAAATAAGATCTATATATATAGTATTAGAAAGAATTAGATATAGTAGTCTCTAATATATTAAGCTATAGATCTAATTTTATCGAGAAATTACCTATAAATATATTAAAATTTAGACTAATATAGGATATTATTTTTACTACTCTTATAATAGTACTACTTCTAGTATAGACTATCTTAAAAGTCTCTAAAAAAGATTAGCTTATAGCTATAATTATATATCTTTAAAAAAGAACACTTTTATCTAATAAACTTATAGTAAAAGCTATACTTTAATATACTATAAACTTATTATATTATATAGCTAAAGATACTAATATAGGAGATTATAAGCTATACTTTATCTATAATAATAGTCTCTATATACTATTTCTAAAGTAAGCTAGCTATAGAGACCTATTATATTATATATATAAAGAGTTTAGTTATCTAGAGTATCTAGAACTAAACAGTATTATTAAGTCTTATACTTAGTAGCTATAGATATAAAAGAATATAGAAGAGTTTATAAAATAGTGTCTAACTTACTAGATTTTATAAGGATCTCGAAAGTCTCTCGAATATAAATAAATATAGTATATAGTAACTATTAGTATTTGACTGTTTAAAAGATAGGATATTAACTTTATTAGTTAACTACTAATAACTCTAAATAAGAACTAGTAAGTAATTATAGCTATTAATTATACTACTAGTTAGCTAGTTACTAAGGCAGTTTAATAAACAGATAAGGAGATAGTCAGATAGTTTCTATATAAATAGATCTTTATAGACTATAGTATACCTTAGAAATTAATCTCTAATTAGAGTATAAGCTTTATATTAGATATAGTTAATTACTATCTAAAGATCTTAAAGATAAAATATTATATAACTATACTATATTATCTATATATAAATAGTAAAGTTAAAAATTTTAATAGATTAATTAGACAGATATTAACTAAATATTTAATAAATAAACTAATAAAGCTCTAAGATAAATACTTACTAATAGCTACTATTACTATAAGATATCGAGAGTATTTAAATATAGGTTTTAGTCTATATTATCTTATATATAGTATATATCTATATATACTAAGTAATAATTTAGGACTACCTTATCTAATAGTAAACAGAACAGAGGAGTTATAATTATTATAGGATATATAAACAAAAGTAAATAAGTTATTACTTAATTATATAGTCTAGATAAATTAGATATATAATAGTTTAGTTATAAAAATAAGCTTTTAGAAGAGTATTTAGGTTCTAATATAGAATAAAAATAGAAAAAAGTTTAAGAGTAAGTAGTTTAGACTATATTAGGTCCTAGAATTCTATCTACTTAGGATATATACTCTTAAAGAGCTAAATAGCTATATACTAAAATATCTAATTAATAGATTAAGACTTCTAAAAGTAAAAATAGATAATCTAAAGTAATTATAGATATTCTTAATAATATAAAATATATTATAGTACTTAGATCTTTATCTTAAAAGACCTAAGAAAATTTATTAAGTTCTTAAGAGAGATAATTCTCTACTCTTATATTTAGATCTGTCTTTATTTACTTAAGAAGAATAAGACTAGTTTAGACTTAATAGTATAAGTTATAAATAGATAGAGAAAGAAGTAATTATAAAATATATTATTAAAAAGAATTAAAATAAGATAGATTAGGAAGAGTTATTTTTATCTAATAATAATATAGAAGATAAATTAGATATAACTAATTTAAATACTAGAGAAGATATTCTCTAGAGTAGTATTTAAGGTACTAGAGATACTAATATATATAAATAGATACTTTTTAATAGACTATTAGTAGTTATAGTCTTAATAGTAGTAAAAAAATATAAAAGGATTACTACTAGGAATTAGTAATATTAGTTACTAAGAAATTATAGAGGATAAATCTATAAACTATAATTAAAAAGAATCTTAAAATCCTATAAATAACTATACTTACCTATAAATATAGAAGGAAGTAAATCTTAATAGCTTAATTAATTATTAATTAATAAGAAAGTAAACTACCTAAAATATAGTAGACTTATAAAATATATTAAGTATAGAGAGAGACTAAAGCTAGTAAATATCTATTAGATAGTAAACCCTAAAAGTAAGAAAGTTAGAAAATAATAAAAGAACAAAAATTAAATATAACTTAAGTAAGAGAATATAAAAACAGAAATATAATTAAAATAAATAAATATTTATAAGAAAAGTTATAAATACTATAATTTATAGTAGATATAATAGGAACTAAAATAAGCAAACTTAATTAGTTTATAAAAGAGTTATAATAGAGAGAAAGCTTATAAGAGACCTTACTCTTACTATTAAAACAAAGAACTTCTTTAAGTATCTACTTTTCGAGAGTAACCTAGTCTATAATATTATTAAGATATTATAAGATATCCTATATATAAGTAAAGTCCTAATAATATATAATTTATAGATCTAAAAAGACAGACTAGAAGTACTTTAAGTAGAATATATCTAACTTCTTAAAGTTTAGTAGTAAGGCTATCTTAGGATAAGAAGATTAGATATATTTAGAAGTACCTAATTAGGGAGATCTAGAGGATAGTCTAAAGTACCTATAATCTAGCTTACTCTTTTAGGATAGAGTTATAGATAAAATTACCTCTTATATTATAGAGAGCTCTTTTAATAGAGTAGCTAAAATACTAGAAGTATTAATAGTTTCTCTATATATAGACAGATTCGAAGCTGAAAGTAATATATATACAGAATTAATAGTTTAAACTATCTTAAGATAGCTCTTAGAATATACTTTACAGAGAGAATACTTATTTCCCTATACTCTAAAAGTATAGTTTCTATAAGTACCTAAAGTAAAGATATAATCCTCAGATCCTCTAATATAGTAAGTATTAAAGAGGCTATTTCTAGCTATATAATTTATATAAGACTTCTCTATAGTAAGGTCTATACCTATATATTAAAGATATATAGTATACTTCTAGATCTAGTTTAGGTAAAGATAAAATTTGCTCTACTAGTTAGTATTATAATATATATATATATCTGTAATAGCTATAAAGTTATTTTACTAGAATTATTTAAGATAGAGTTACTATTAGCCTAAAGACTGACTATAAAGAATATTAGTAATTAAAACTATTTAGAAAAGTATAAATACTTATAAATAGTCTTCTTTTTAACTAGTAAGTAGATAGTTATATAGTATACTAGAGATTTAGAAACTCTAGAGCTAGTAGAGTACTTAAGGCTTAGCTCTCCTTACTTAGTCTTATAATCTAATTAGAGTAGAGGAGTAAGTACTATAAAAGAAAGTATTAGTAGTTATTTATATATAAATAAGAATATATAAAAACTTATCTATAATTACTAAAAGTAATAACAGAAAGGAGATAGAGCTTTATTAAGATATAAAAGGTACTGTTTAAGTGTAATCTTATAAAGATATAGAAGAAAGGTAGTAAAGAAAGAAGAAAGAGAAGAAGAAAGAAGAGAGATAAGGCTTCCTTATATAGTAGAGTAGATACTAATTATATTATAGTAATCTAGTATATATAATTATATTATTAGTAATCTAGAGTGTGTATATTGTATTATTAGTAATCTAACATATATATAATTACTGATCTAGTATATATATTGTATTATTTATAATCTAGGGTATATATAATAGTGATCTAGAATATATAATAGTATCACCTTATAATCTAGTATATATATATTTAATTAGGACTAATATAATAGTATTATATAAAGACAATATAATTATAAGGTTATTTAGATATATATAGTATAGCTATAAGAGATTATATTAGGATAATATAATAGTAAGATCGTTTAGAAGTATATAGTATATAATAGAAGTACCTAGATATATCTAGAATATAGGGACTAAAATAAATAAGGTTATAGGCTTCTAGATATAGTAAATAATAAGGCTATTTATAAATAATAAGGTATACCTATAAGCTATTAAAGAAGAGTACAGAATAAGAGATATAAAAGGGGACGAATATAAGGAAGTTACTTTTACTTATTCTATATAGTTTTATTAGCGTTTTTATATAGGAGGTTATAGATATTAGAAGTAATATACTTAGAAATTTTTTCTTTTAGTTATTAGGCTTAGGGCGAGCTCTAACTTAGTAGAGGAGGATAAGAACCTAGTACTACTACCTAGAGGTATTACACTACCTATATAGCTACAACTACTACTAGATATCTCTGCCTATATATGCCTGCACACCTAACTATATATATATTAGTCTATATAGAGTAGAACTTAGCAAAATATGTATCTTATACCTTACAGATCTCAATAGATAGAAAATATTAGACTAACTTTAAGTATACTATACTTACTATATAGTATCTACTATTTTAAATAAAATATAGAAACTATAGAAGTATAAGAAGATATTATAGTAGACTATATATTATAACTTATATAGATATTAGAGTAAATAAAAAAGTTCTAGAATAAGTTTCTATATTTTAGATAATTATTAAGACTATTTTAAAATATTATTTATTAGTTAGGATTAGTAAAATTTATTAAAATTTTAAGAAGACTAAAAATTAGAGAGTCTTTATATATAATATTAATACTATTAATAAAATTTAATACTTATAGAATAATCTAATTTAAGTATTTTTAATTACTATTTATTAATTTAATTTTTCTATATTTAATAATTATATTTTATTTCTATAAATTTTACTAATAATAATTATATAGTAGTATTTATAATTTATTTAGATATTTTATAAATAGAATTATTAAAAAATAAATACTAATTTAAATACTATTAATAGTAGTCTCTATCTATTAAAAAATAAGAAAAATAAATAATCTTAATTAAGTAAAAGTAAATAAAAATAATATAGAAATTAATAGAGTATTATAGGGATTCTCTTTAGAGACTATATATAAAGAAACTAGCTCTAAAATATTCTTAACTCTTTATTATTTTACTTATAAGTCTTTAGTAATCTATCTTAGCTCTTAGTACTTAGAACTATATAATAAATTCTATAATTTTTAATCTTTTTAAGAATTAGTCTTTATACTAATTATATTAAATACTCTTTAATTATATTTTATACTATTCTTATTCTTATCTAGTTATAGATCTCTAGTCTAATAATTGAGTTCTATTATAATTTTAATTCTTAAAATATTGACTATCTAAGAATTAAGATAGTAATTTCTATTTAATAAATCTCTATAGCTCTCTAAAATATTATAATAAATTATCTATAATTTATATATAAAGTATTACTATATTAGTTTTATCTCTATCTAAGACTAAATTAGATTCTATATCTAAATTTTATTTAAATCTATAAATTAGAGAATAAATTATATATACTAAGAGTCTTATTAAAAATAAATCTTTTAGTAATTCTAAAATATTTAAAAAAAAAATAAGAAAGATTTAAATATATTATCTAATAGATTATTATTTAATATAAGATTTAAGAACTTAAAAAATAACTTATTATACTAAAAGAATCTATAAATAATTATAACTTATATCTAAATCTTACTTAAATTAAGTAGAAACTCTATTAGAAAATAAAAAAATTTAAAATTATAGAGTTTAAAAAATTTTTGGTACTCTAAAAGTAGAACTATTAGTTTATATAACTTAATTAGACTTTCTAAAAAAATTTTATCTCTTATAGAGATAATAGGTTTAAGATTATTAGAGTAGTAAAATACTTAGATATTAATTATATTAATAAATAACCAAAAAACAAGAGAATTTTAAGAGAGCTAGGGTCTTAACTATTTTAACTAAAAGTATTTTAAAAAATAGAAAACTAGTCTCTTATATAATAAATATATTTTTTAAAAAGAAATCTTTAACTAATTAGAAAAGAATTACTAATAAAAAA
Organism: Penicillium sumatraense; assembly: GCA_020086695.1. Taxonomy (NCBI): domain Eukaryota; kingdom Fungi; phylum Ascomycota; class Eurotiomycetes; order Eurotiales; family Aspergillaceae; genus Penicillium; species Penicillium sumatraense. The sequence continues at coordinate 24,175 of JAGIKU010003341.1, read as the reverse complement.
ATAAAAAACTAAGAGTATTTTATAACTAACTTATTAATTTTAAGAGATATACTCTATTTATAATAAATAAAAAGAAAATTTAATAATTTATATTTAAGCTACTACTATAGATTACTCTTAATATCTATAGATATTAAAATTTATTCTCTAAAACTTAAAAAAAATAGATTAATATTATCTAATTTATTTAGAAATTCTATTAAGTTAATAAATATCTATATAACTAGATTAATTATAATTTAAGACTAAAGTATTAATAAAATAGAGATATTTTAACAAAAATTTAATCTAAAAAATACTAGATATATATTTTGATTTAGGCAGAAGCTACTAGAAACAGTATTAGTTAACACTAAAAATAGTATTATTAGCCCTAGGGGTTTTTGCTAGACTACAGAATACCTATACAGATATTTAGATATCTGTTTCTACCTATAGATATTTAGATATAGATAGGAGATTTAATACCTATATCTATCTTAATAGGTATAGAGAGACTCTTTTCTAAACCTATAGGTTAAATAGATATCTAAATACCTATTAACTAAGATAAAAAGTATAAATATACTAAGCTCCTAAGCCTAATTTAGTAAAGGATTTTTATATATTATAGATAAAAATTTAAAAGTATTAGATTATAATTAGGTAATCTTAATCTATATATTTTATACTATTATAGTATAGTATCTAGTCTTTAGATCTTAAGTAGTAATTAACTTAAATTTATAGAAAATTATATATTTTTAAATATAATAGAAATAAGATATTTAATCTAAAAAAAATCTATTACTCTCTAGTATTATTATATTTAGTATAAGAAAAGTTAGCTACTATCTTTAATAGACTATTTAACTAGAAGATAACTACTTATTTTAGCTTAAGATCTATTTATAATAGGACTAAGTTATTAGGCTAGAGACCTATAACTAGGCAAAGATAAGAATAGTATAAAATATAATCAGAAGTATTTAGTATAGTTAGTATAAAGACTGATTCTTAAAAAGATCAAGAATTATAGAATTTATTAGATAGTTTCAAATACTAAGAGCTATAGTAGATTACTAAGGACTTATAAGTAAAGTAATAAAGAATTAGGGATATTTTAGAGATAATCTCTTTATATATAGTCTTTAAAAAGAATCTCTATAATAACTATTCTTCTCTTTAAAGAGTAAGTATTCTAATTATAGTAGGAAAATAGATTAAAGTAAACTAGTTCTTTTATCTATAAGTATAGATAAAATAGCTATTATCTCTTAGTAATAAATTCTATTATTTTTAATAATATATTATCTTTATTTAATATAAGTACTATTATTAAATTAATAGTTAAAGATATCTAAAATAATAAGATCTTAAAAACTCTTATTAATAAATATCTCTATTATTTTAATTATAACTTCTTTAACTAGAATTATTTTTTTCTATATAATATAAGAGTATAGTTTATAAAGAAGAATTATTTCTAAAAAAAATATAATATAAAGTAGAAATAGTTAAAAGAGTATTCTAGACTAGTTCTTTAGAAATATAGATCTCTTAATTCTATAAGTAAGAGTTATTAATTAAAGCTAAAAAGTATTAATTTTATTATTAATATAGATTTAAAACTTATCTAGATATATTTCTATTTTTACTAATTAAGTAGCTATTTTAGATTCTAATTAATAGTATAGATATTCTAAGAGTAATATAAACTAATACTAATTTATTACTAAGAGTTTTATTTAGTTAAAATAATAAGTAGATAGATTCTCTATAGATTAACTAGACTTAGTAGTAAAAGAAAGTAATAAGAGTAAGAGCTAAGAAAGTAGTAACTATATAGAAAATAGCTATACTAAAGATAACTTTTATATTTTAGATAGAGTTACTATTTCTATCTCTTATTAGTAGTAATAATAAGAGTAATAATAATAATTTACTATTAGATTTTAATAGAGATAGAGATAGTACTCTAGATAATTAAAATATAGATTATTAGTAATATTCTCTAGATTACTCTAACTTCTATTTTTATTTTAAGTATATTAAAGAGTTAATTTACTAAATTCTCTAAAATTAGCTTCTCTAAATTTACTATAAGATTATTTTTAGACTAATAAATATACTTACTACTAAATATAGAATACTAATTATAATTCTATAAGTATTTAGATTTATTTTAGAATTAGATCTTTTCTAACTTAATATAGATTTTTATAGATATCTTAAGAGAGATATATATACTTATAGTAATTTTAGAGTTTACTTAGAATATAATTAATAGTAATATATATATAAATTAGAATTAGTTACTTCTTAGATTAATTAAGAATAACTTTACTCTTCTATAGAACTAGTAGAATATAGATATAGTAGTTAATAATTCTATTTACTTAATTCAAAGTTTCTTAAAACTATATATCTTATATAGTTATTTCTTTTAACTAAATACTATAGATATAGATATAAGATATAATACTAAGATTTAATATTAAGAGTTAATTACTCTTTAACTTACTACTATTATAGACTATAAATTTCCTAATTATTTATTATAAGTTAAATATTATAAAGCTAGTTTTAATATATAGAAGAGTATAATTAAGAGCTTCTTTAATAGTCTTATAGAATTATATTAGAGCTATAAGAGATATAATTAGAATAGTATTTATATAATTAGGGTCTTATTAAGAGTTTATAGAGATAACTAGTAAATTATATTTATTTTATCGAGTCTTTAAAGAGAGTTTAGTTATATTATATTACTTTTCTTATTTATAGTAAATTTTTGTATTATTAGTAATTTAATATTTTTCTTATAATTATTCTCCTCTTTTAAAAGCTAGATATCTTAGCTAGAGTTATATAATATAGTAAGCTGAGTCTTATAGTAGAGTAGTAGATTATTAGGTAATATAGAAATTTCTGTTTATTATCTAGAGATCTCTAGTTTGATTAGATCAGTTAAATGCGGCCACTCTCTTATCTACTTATAGATGGTTTCTAGTTCTTTAAGGAGCTTCGAAGCAATGCATCGACAGGTGTTGGAAGCACAGGAGAAGGCGCTTGAACGCGAGCATCCTGGCACGCTCACCAGTGTCGACAATCTTGGCTTAGTGCTTGACAGGCAAGTGAAATATGAAGAGGCTGAAGCGATGCATCGACGATTGTTAGAAACACGAGAGAAAGTCTTAGACTCGAGTATCTTAGAACTGAGACCTGTCTCGATGCTCTTTAAACTTCCGGAATTAACAACACAAGAAACGCGAAGAGGCTATATAATTGGGTCATAAAGCCACTGGGAGAGAAAGGAGGAACGCAAGACTTGGCATCCTAAATGATTCGATTGAAAACAGACAAGGGGCGAGGCACGTAAGCAAACGAGTAGCTCTTGTTACTGAACGGTTGTTACTGAGCGGGGATTGGCAGCAAATTATTACAGCAGTCCAGAAATGGTCTTGTAAAGCCGACCGCTCTTCGAGTATTCCATTAGGATATGGACGACTGTCTCCTGCGCGTCGCACCCGCATAGATCATCGTCGCGGAACCCAAATTTCTTCGCGTAAGTGGATAGCCAGTTGTGGCCTGTGCGTAGCTGTGTCAGTAAATACGTGCGGTTCCCAGGTAATTTCCTGTATAATTTCTAGTGTACTGTGGTAAGCTGCTGTCAATCTTCTGTAGGTGCGAGCTTTTGGTACTTAACTTTCACTCTTGCCCCCATTAAGCATCAATTTTTGAATCCTATCACAGAGAAATGCGTTTTGCCTCGACAGGAGCGGTCGGAAGGGGCCTCTACTTTTGCGTCGCATATGTAAACCTGCAGGTACCCAAATCCCAACCTAACCCAGCCCAGCCCAAAATAGACATGAATTTGTATAGGCGCTGAGAAAGCGCGTGTCGCCGATTTAATTTCTGAACTTTCGAATAACCATCCTGAGGTAGCTCACAAGTCAGAACTCAGTGAATTCTCGTGGATTCATCTGTGTGGCCCTTGATTCTTGGGATGTTGAAGTATTGTGATGGAGGAGATTGCCCCCGAGTAGGAGATATATATTGCCCAACCAACACCATGCAGTTTTTCGATGTAACACACATTTAAAAGCGTGGGAAAAATGAAAACCTAGCCAAGCCCGCGCTTGGCGAGGTCTAGTAGTGGGTGTCCTTTTAAACTTCTATCTCTATCGTGCGCAAGAATATGCGGTTGTTAGGCAAGAATAAGTTGTGAATGTGTGGTGATCTTAACGAATTATTCTCATCTCCAGGTTTTAGTCATGGCGCTCCTAGCGGTAATTCTCCGGTTCTCGACTTGATAGAATGCACTGATATTCTCATGAGAGCGTGTCGCCGACGGTGAGTCTATCTCCCGCTGCTAATGCCTCTCGTAACAACTGCTCCATTGTTTCTAAAGCCCCAGATTCTGCTAAATCAAGTGGTGTGAATGCGTTGAATGACTTAATATCGGGATCGACACCAGCGTCCAATAGGGTCTGGACAGTGTTGTCGTGTTCGTTCTCAACTGCCCAATGCAAAGCCGTCCAGCCATCATAATCCTGAAGATTCCTTATCTCACTGATTCTCAAAAGAACCTTGGCGATCGCATCCTCGCCCTCCCGGGCAGCAAGATGCAATGCCGTTTTCCCCTGGTTGTCCCGAGCAGACCAATCAACATCTGTATTGAGAAGTAGTTCCAGGATTTCAATTTGGCTGCCCAGAACGGCTCGATGCAATGCGGTATATCCGTCTGAATCTTTGAAAGACAGGTCAATACCATGTTCGATGAGAAGTTGAATCACCGATTCGTGCCCAGCTCCCGCGGCCTCTAGAAAGGCTTCCTGGACGGTCTCATCAAGGATGGGAGCGAGGTCAAGAAGCAATCTTGTGATCGTCGAATTTCCATCAAGTATTGCATAGTATAACGGAGTCCGACCATCAAGATCTCTGACATCTGATCTGACTTTGTTGCTCAGCAGTATTTTTACCATATCTTCATATCCTTCCTCAGCTGCATAATGCAGAGCTGTCTGAAATTTATTGTCGGTGAGATGTGGATTGCTGCCCCGTTTGATAAGCAATTGAACAGCATCTTTATGGCCCTTTTGAGCAGCCAAGTGCAGTGCTAATTGCCCTTGTTGATTTTGAGTTTGGTCGAGAGCCCCGGCTTCCAATAAAGCTGTCGTTATACCAACATGGCCCTCATTAGCTGCCCAATGTAGCGGAGTCCACCCTGTATAGCTGAGAGCATGTACGTCGGCCTGATGATTCAGCAAAGTAGTGACCATCTCTTCATGGTCTTTTGCTGCCCAGTGTAAGGGGGTATGTTTCTTATCGTTTATGCTGTCAACATGTGCTCCAGCCTCGATTAGCATATCAGCGATTACTGCTTTCTCTGAAAGGACAGCAAAGTGTAGTGGTGTGGACCCATCCTCATCTGGAATTGAAGGACAGCTTCCGGCAGCTAGTAGCAGCCGCACGATTGCAACATGACCAGCACCACAGGCTTGAAGAAGAGGTGTTTCCCCATCTAAACGCTGAGCAGACAAGTTCGCCCCAGATTCTAGGAGAAGCTGGACAACGTCAACGAAACCCAGTAACGATGCTTGGTGCAATGGCGTAGCATTTTCGTGACCTTGCATAGAAGGGTCTGCTCCTTTATTCAGAAGTTCCTGTACGATAGCAGTGTATCCATTGCTGGCGGCGAGATGCAGTGATGAGTCGCTTATGTTATCTTGAATGCCGGCGGTTGCTCCAGCAAGAAGCAGCGCCCGAACTATCTCAAGATTCCCTTCCGAAACAGCTAAATGAAGAGGCGTATGACCATAGCTATCCTTGACATCAATAGGAGCTCCATGGCTTAGTAACATCTCTGCAATCTGGTTATAACCCTTAATAGCAGTGGCATGTAGAGTCGTTCTTTGAGCCTGGCCGATCCTAACATCCGTAATGGTGGCTCCTTTATTCAAAAGAACCTCCACAACGCGTTCACGTCCCGTTATAATGGCAAGATCCATTGGACTTAGTCCATTATTACGAAGTGCATTGATATCGGCTCCAGCCTCAATAAGTAACGACGCTACGTTGGAGTGACCGAAACCAGCGGCAAGGTGCAATGGCGTATTTCCTTGGTCATCAGTGGCGCAGGGATCGGCTCCTCCCTCCAGATAATGCTGGACAATGCTTATATGCCCACATGTAACTGCAGAGAACAATATCGTTCGTCCATGTTCACGGAGACCAGACGAATACATTGAGATAGCGAGCTGGGCGAACCCCTCCGCGGCTTGCGCGAGAGCCACGACATCTGAGGGCTTCAAATACTCAAATAGTTCCAAAACGATCTCCGGGGGAAGCGGGAGTCCCCACCAGCGGCCCATATTGAGTGTCGTTTTCAGTGAGCGCGAAAGTAAGGACAAGTTGAGTCCCAGTGGCCCTATCTTAGGAGAATACGAGATTTAGACCCATCACGTGCACAAGCCGGTGTGTGCCAAAATTAACTAAAATCGGCTGTAATATCTAGATGGTTGTTTCTCTAAATGTCTATCTATCCAATTGATTTTGAAGAGCAATGGGAGATCTTATATCAACCTAAGATGGGGTAAATTACCACTATCTCAGTGTTAGTGTGGTTTCAGCCCCTGCCCACATTGTCATAGTATTTGTATGGTGAATCGGGCCATGTCGGAAAGAACTGTATCGTAACATACAGCGTAGATCTGATAGATCACATAGCCCCCAGTATCACCTATTCAACAGGATCGTGGGAGGGACACTCTTTTACAATCAATCAACCATTCGCACCCTCGATAGGCGATGACTAGTACGAGCCAATACGGATATCACCAGAGTTGACATCTTATTTCAAGTAGTTATAATGCATATTTTTGGTAATGTTATCATATTTGTAAACACACGCTATCCAGACCGCTTCCAATTTAGACAGTGCTTTCCGATACAGATTGTCCTTGATGTTACGCGTAGCTAACTGGTCACGGTGAGCGGTTAGATCGTTGGTTAACAACTTACCGGTTGTTCTCTGTATCGTTGGTCGTGCGCGCTATCTATCACTCGGACTCCTCAAGTATCGACTCGCAATCGTACCGTTGCTGTGCTAAGCCTTACACGGGCTCGGATCCTGTTGAGTAACTTTGAAGGAGGTGCCAGGTAGTGCGCCAAGTAGGTCAGTCCGAAGAGCTCCCCTACTTGTAGTATGTTTGTCACAAGAGATGAAACTGAATGAAGTACAATCCAAAGGTATACTGTAGTAACTTAGATTGAATTGATCGCGAAGAAACTAAATACATATGCTGCTAATGAATGTCCTTATATATCTTAGTCCTTCTCTGTGCTTGCTGTGTCTGGGCACGGCATCCGCTGTGTTGCTTGTTCGTTGCTTGATGTGTCCCATCACGTGATAGCAGCCGTGTGCTAGTATAAGGCGGTAATTGTCGGTTGGAAACTGTACACCCAATCAGGTCCATGAATAGTTGTCTCTGCATTGTTATGCTCATACACATACACCAATTTGTATGCGTCCGATCATGACTAAGGCTCTTGGCTATGTTACGAAAATACATTCTGACCATGCCTTACAATACCAATTCTCCACTGATACCGACAGTAATCAATTATATACGGCCATGAGCCGAGGAAACCCACCAATAACAGGAGGCACAAGGCCTTACCCCGCTTTCTCTCCCCCGATCGCTTTTGCTACTCCTGAAGGTCATTGCCATGGCCTCGAGACATATTTCACCTACAGAATACTCCTGCAATGGCAGAATGCACATTATTTACTCCCAATCCATTCCAAAAAAACTCACTTGAAATGCTTCTCAGCCCAAAATATTCCGACATATCTTTTCCGTGTTGTCGCTCCGAAGACTGCAGGGAGCACGAGCCTGTCTACTGTTACTTCAAGAGCCATGTTGGACCCCGAACGCGGGCATCGCCCAGACGATATCTTTCGCCTCGACCTAGCTGATGCCGCTGCTCTAGTTCACGCCCATTTCGAATGGAGATGCGACGAAAAATGCAACTTTATGAGCTGGACTAGCTCCTTGCTCTTTGCATTGCATTATGGGTTTTATAGGCATAAGAAGGATCATGATCAGCCAGATCTTAGCAGAATAGTGCTCTATATTCTTGACACCAAGTGGGCTCCCAGAAGGAACATTTATCAAAGATCTGGACATCCTCGATGCCTTCAAAGGAGAGTCAGCTGGCGTAAAAGATTTTCTGCACATGCGACGCGGACAAGGTAGGAGGAGATGTTATTTCGGCGAATATATCACACAGGGCCAATTACAGATTGATGGAAGATGTGCAAGTGTTTCCCTGTAGCAAATGTTAAATTCAAGATTATTCGAACTTCACCCCGTTCTGGGTAACAAAGACGGATGGGATTTCCTTGCGAGCAGAGTTTTAGATCTTCGAAAGGGCTTGACGACGTTGGTCCCTATAACGCCTTCTGAAGTCCGAAAGGCAATCACGATAGCTCAAAGCTGTTTCGGAGACAGCTGGGTAGTTCCTCTTTCGGCAATGCTACTTGCAATGAAGCCGGGAAGTCAAGACAACGCCAAAATTGTAGCGGCATATTCGGCAATGTTTGCAGGTAATCATTTGATCAATATTGAGGATGAAGTACAACTTACCAACTTAATATATATTAGCGGAGGAAATTGAGGTCCATAATATTCGGCTCGATCCAGAAGGATTGCCGGAGGTTAAACGTTTCGGAGTTATCCTGAATTCCATCAACCGGGAGTTCAATAAAAGCGACATCAACGTTTTGCTGAATCCTTTTTCGAGGATGGGATTGCGTGATGCATATGATATATTGGTGGCGATATCATGAAGTTCATTCATTTAGTCAACATTTCCAGACGATCTACTATGTCCTCCTATTCTCCAGCTTCTTGAGGCATCGTCCCAGCAGGACACATGAACGTAGAACATGGCTTCGCCGTAGAAACACTGAAATCATATCAACCAAGAGCTACATACTCAAAACTGAAATTCTAAAAAAATGCCCAGAGCTCTCATAAGTACTGCATAAATTCCGAGCACAAGCATGTATGTTGCTACTACGCAACATCAGCTCTGGAGACAGACTGAAAATGCGTTCGACATTCAACTTTACGAAAAACTAAATCCTATCTGCACAGAGATACGGCGTGGATCAAAAAATTTCAAAAGACAGGGCTATTCGCCAATGTACCCACACTTCATTAACGCCCGGCGGCTGAGCCGAGAGGGCAACTATCATTAATCTACCAGTACATCCATGTTTGGGTATACGCCGTGTCTTCATTGGGCCCATACAATGTCTCTTTCCGTATTTGAGATCTTAACTTCCAATCTCATAGCTGGTGCATGTGGGTTAGTATTGGTTAGTAGACTCGCTTGAAGGTGTTTCTTCGGGTGTACAATGTCCTAGTTGAAGCGCGTTTACCATCTGATTCAAGGTGTCAGGGGTTACTAAGAGTGGGTGTTTGATCCGTTCGTCGGAAAGTCTAGGTGGCCTCGAGTCGGCCCGTAGCAATCGCAAATCTTATTGAGGCTTGCAATACCTCCAAATCCGGCACCCGGTACAGGTGATCAGAAGGCGATTTCTGTCAAGGAAAGAGATATATTAATTCAGTGAGTGTGGGTACATTGCAGCAGTTCCACCCGGTGTGCGGAGAATTATTATATCTCATATTGAATCGAGTCTGCCCCGAGGAAGAAGAAGCATTAGGCAAAGTGCTGGAGCCCATAGCTACTGATTGTCTTTTTGCTCTTGAGAGAAAATGAGGGTAGAGGTATACAATGGCAAGGACAATTGATTTAGTATCAACGTCATATTTCGCATAGGCATCTCGGAAATAGTTCCTTTGATTCGGCTTGGTTTCCGATCTGCACTAGCCTCATAACACAACGCAAAGCAAGCATTTGATGATTCGCGTCATGCAAGAATTCTATATTTACCACAACCCATAGCTCACACCATCAATACCCCTCCCTTTTTGGCCAGATTTCAAGGACACCTCAGCATCCAATCTTCCATCGCTAACCACTCGCTCTACCGGATTTACGCGGTGCGGATCTCATCCTCGGTTGCACTTCGTAGGGAATATAAGAATGAGGTCTGTTCGTCGGGTAGGATGTCATGGCTATTCTTGGTCTTGAGCCAACCACTACTTTTTGCTGCAAAAAGATAGTTAATTCGCTCTTACTTATGAATGGAACCTATTCCTGCTTTCCATTCTGGACCGAAAAAAGCAAGCATGGTGGCCGGTGTGTCTTGCGCGGTCACGATCAGACGGCGAACATAAGGGCGTGGGGAAACCGATGTGGGTGAAGGCTGTAGATTGGTAGGGTCGCAAGTTTGTTGAGAAGGAAGACGAATATTGATGAAAGCTGCAATAGGTCGCACCGTTAGGTCGAATTGATTTGAATCCAAAAGTTGCTCTAGACAGGTCTTATAGTGGGTAAGCCAGCCGGCAGGTCCAATCTGAGCATCTCGTAGGATAGATCGAGACTCAGAGTGAGCCATAGTCGGGTCTACAGAAATTCCACGCGCTTCTGTGAAGCGATTGGCTTCTCACTGAGGAAAATTCGGGGATTCATCCCAGAAAAGCCCGTTTTAAGTATAAGGAGATGCTCAAAGGTGTATTGAGGGAAGGGGAGAAATCTGGATATTCTGAACCAGTTTTGGGCGCAGGGGAAAAGTAGGCCCATACATCTCTAGTGAAAGGTTTCACAACCCCCTTCACATGCTCTATGCAGACTTGCATACGAGTCAGCGATTTCATAGACCAGCTTTGAGAAATTCACCGTAAATAAGCTTTTGACATTAACAATAGATGAGATGAGCAACAAGTTCGAAGCCAGAGCTTTTCTATAGATAAATTAGTCAATTTTGGCTCGAGTTTTATTAAGAGACAACGCGATGTATCTGGCTCTTAATATGTTTGCAGTATACAAGAGCTATTTCAGACCAAAGTGAGGGAAACAAGCTTGGTCATGAACGTACTAGGGCTGGGAGTCGACAGAGGTCGGAACATAGTGACTTCTTATTAGCCCGTCATCTGGGGGTACTGTAGATTTTGGAAACCAAAGCATTCAAATTATCTTTTTATGACCAAGGCAAATTATCGTATGCTAAGCGCTCTGTTTTAGCGACGTAATCTCCCCCCATGAAATGGACGCAAGGGGAGGGGCGTTTAAGGCGGGCAGGCCATGGTTTTTATTGAGATATCCCAGTTTCTGCGATAATAGGGTGGCTGGGAACATGGGCACACATCAGACCTGTCTTGCTGTACCTATATCTTACACAACACAACACAATCGACTCCCTTCGATAACCTTTAAGTATCATCAATAGAGCGGCAGAAACAATTTAGACTCTATGAAGCACTTACTCAAATATTATCACGAATGAGTTATGACATTCCACTGTATTTAGCTTTTATTATCTTTTTAATACTGATTTGATCAAAGCCAAGCTAAGATACAATTCATCTTGAGATACATTTGTAAAAGCAAGGACAGGCATGGCTCCTGCGGCATCGATAGAGCTTCAAAGGTAGCGTTTTTTTTAAGAGGTCAATCATGAATAATACTCGTTTGAGTAGATAAAAAATTCAAATTGTGCATTTTTTAGCCCGAATATTGCGAATAAGCTGACCTCAAGTCGAGATCATAGGCCGCTTTTTTCATCAAAAATAGCCACACTTGCCCGTTAACGTGTAAGTGGAGAGAGTCTCTATTTATGGTTTTTCCCAAAACAGAACCAAATTCATATAACATCGATAGACTTTCATAGCACTGTAGTTTCTAGCATATTGATCTACATTTTGTTCCCATTGGCCAGCATAACTCAAATGTCTAGGGACCCATATGTCCATCGACTGGGTCTATATCCTCGGGGTCTTCTACATTGCTAAGAAGCCAACTTTTAAGGGCCGGAAGATACCAGCGTGCGAGCATTACGGCGTCGAGACCAAGCGGAGATGGGCTGACTGGGTTTTCCTCCTCGCTTTGATCTAGTATCTAGCCCGCTATCTGGAGCTGCTCTTTGACAGAGTTCTCTAGATCAGAAATGGAACTTTCCGAGTCAAGAGTACACTGTTGTTCCTCCCACTATGGATATGCGGAATTGGTGAAGGTATGCCTCTGAGAGGACTCTGACCCGAGTTAAAACGGTGAGCGCAATACTCTTGCCTCGACTTCTTATGAAACTCACTTTGCTCTTGGCTATACCCTATTGCAAGATGGTATATATAATAATATGGCAAAAGCCTTGCTATAACCGCTCTAGTTGTAACTAGAGACCAGCGCAGTAATATTTGTTGTTGCTCTGCAATTTTATGTAAGCCTCTCAGCTATGTGGATCGGATTTTGCGAGCAAAAATTCTACTAACGTGTTTGCTTATGGCTCTTGAGATTCTGGGGTGAGGCTTCCCCGGTACAACCTGAGTTTGGCGCTGCATTGAAATAGTGGGATATAGTGGATACAGTGACAATTCTGGTAAAACTCTAGGTTCAAAGAAAGTGCTGGCGAGCTTCCGAGTGTTTGAGGTTATAGAACAAGACTGAGAGGGGTGCAGAGACGCTATTTATACATCGCTCGCTATGGTTTAATATTTATTGCTGCGGCGGTTGTCCTGTCGCCTGTTGCCTAGACTGCTGGGGTAGGAAACAAAGAAATTTATATTACCGCCCTAAAAAAAGAGAGTTCGCATTCAATTAGTAGTAACAACCTTGTGGCACTACCCTATTCTATGGATCGACTGAGCAAACAAAGAACGCCTAGGATGAAATTCCGTTGTGGTCCGCTGCGCAGATTTAAATGAAGAAATACAAATATCGTGGGTGTAGCAAAGTGAGGCATGGTTTGTTATGCATCTGTCCTCTGATAACCAGACGAAACAAAGATGTTCTGTCAGCAGCACATCGCATTCTTGAGGCTGAAATCGAAGATACGGAAGAGTTCTGATAATTTTGCTTCGCTTGAGTCAAGAATCGGCTCACAAACCCCACAGTAGTGAATATAGCGATACCTTATGTATAACTCAATGCATTCCTTGGAAGTGAATATTATGCTTCGATTCTTAGCTAGACAGTAAAATCTACCTGCAGAAACTCTTGGCAATATAAATAAAGTCTTGTGAACTATATATATACGTATTGCTGATATAGTAACAGTGTAGTCAGTCTATGTATTTACATCGATGTAGTAGTCGTGGCGGATTGTGAGGGGGTCAACGAATCTGACAGTCGAGACGCAGCTAGTTCATTATTACTCGTCGAGTCTATGTATATTTAAGAGGCATTGCAGAGTACCTTGTTGAGCGGGAATACAAAAAATTTTCCTCGCTGTTAATAATGTTCGAAACATCCTCGAATACCGCAGAAAAGTATTGTTCACACATCTCAACATTTATCAGCGTAGACTGCCGAATGTGGAGGAGCGCTTATGCCATTCCACAAAATTTACTGGTGATGAGTACCGATCCCAATTAGCGAACCAGAATGATTCATACATCAACCTATTGTTTATTTCTATTCAGCCTTAAAGATTACTGTATGTTGTTACAGTTGAATTTCTCATCGTGATGTTTGCCCGCCGAAGCTGAAAGCCCTCTACGCCTTGTTTCTTTTTTGCGGCAGGTTCAATATACTTTCCCTCCTCAATCCTAGGTAAACGAGCCAGTCTCGAACCCCAAACTTTAACCAAGCCAGGAGGCTCTTCAAGACGAACCCCTTCCCTTCACCTACCGGTCCCCTGGTGTGAAGGGCTGGCATTGTCAGAATTAGGGTTGGCCAATTTACATTGGGCAATGAGTTGGGATATCCTGGGATTTGGATTTGACGATAATTTCGGTATCCATTCTGCATCACTCAATGGACTAGCTGTAATTGTCAACGTAGCGCAAATGATAAGCTGGATCTTAAGTGCGTCAGCTATCCCACCATATAGTGTCTAGTAGAATAGATACCTCAAGTACAATAACTCCCATATTTGGAAATGCGTTGAAGATAGCAGCAGCTAGCAAGAGGACGCTTACGCTCGCTAGGTGCGTTAATACAATGTGCAGCTTTTCCGGCCCTGCGTGGCATGTTTGGCTAACGAAGGATACCATGCCATTTCGCTGACATGATCCAAAAGAGCAGGAACGAGGCGAGACAGTAAGTGCGGTCGAGAACCAATGCACCGACAAAGGCTACTGCTATCTTTGAGATTGTTGAAGTCACAGCATAAAGCCCCAATGCTATACGTGCTGGTTGTTTGACATATGGATTATTGCGTTGCTGGGATTTTATGCAGAGAAACTGGAATGGCTTTAGCTTAGTACCAGTCTGTGCTAATAGTCATACCTGTCTTTTAAATAGATGGATTTATCGAGTGGAGCGCAAGTAGTATACGGATCCAAATTAATGAGCCCTTGCCCCAGGAGAGCCCTGTCAAAACGGCAGATAGAATTAATGATGGCACATATAGAGCCAAGTCTGCCTAAAAAAAGGGCTCATCAGCTTCGAGAAACCATAAGAAGAATAGCCGAATAACCAGGGTAAATAGAGGTAGTGTGATAAGAAGTTCTTGTATGAACTTTTCAGGGGCCATGGTTAGCAATTTGGAATCCGTATTCCGCGATGGGAAGAAGGCGGAGATGGCAGTTATAGTATTTCTCCTGAAGAGAAGGAATGGCAAGCTTTCTAGATCCTTCGCACAGAGATGGTTCAATTTATATGCGACTCAAACCAATTTTAGGGTTGAAATGTTTCCGTGAATCTCTGCGCCTGTGCCTAAATCCGGGCCTGCCCAATCCGCATCTCCATCAAGCTCCTGGGAGCTAGGTGGATGCGAGAGGAGTACATTGGTGCAACGAAGTGACCTAGGAGCATTGCAAATTGCTTTCCTAGAGATCATCTCTGGCTCTGAGAAAGCGATATAATTGGATTACCCCAATACAATCTAATTCACTGCCTAGTCACTCCTCAACCCTGGGGGCTAATATGTAGCTAAATCAATATTCTCGTTAGTATTCACCGCAGGTTTCAAACTTGTCTCTTCCCTCAGTCAAAACCTTTTGCAAGGATATATAGTCCGATGTAATGATTGCGACAGGCAGCAGGACAAATATGCAAAATGCCTATTCTATACCGAGGCGCTAATTGGCTAGAAGTGGATAGCGTTGCTGTCGTTTACTAAGACCGTATTCTGTGATGCTACCCGGTTTTGGATGAAATAGAAATGATAATATGCATCAACATGAGTGACACGCTCGCTCTTGATGGATTATACATTCTATTAGAAAAGGTTTTACGATCGACCTTCTTCATTAGTGTACATTGCGAGTACGAGATAAAACCACTTTACAGTATTTTATTTCCAAAAGAATATCTAGCATTTACATTCATAGCGTTTTTGCGTCGCCAGAATCTTAGCATTTTCAACAGCCCGGTCACCGCGCCATTTTCGCCTCCTCCGGCCTTCCAATTGCCTTGAGATACTCATGATACAAGGACAAAGAGTATTTTCGTCGCTTTTCGAGCTCGCGGATAAGATAATTAACTATATTAGAACTATCTAGAAAAATACTTAATAAAAAAATATATTTTTTATTAAATTTTATTATTATTTAATAAATCTAATTATACTCTAAATCTATAATTTTATAAAGTTTATTAATATTAATTTTAAATAGAAATTAGACTTTTTTAATTTTTAAAATAATAACTAAAATTAAGATCAATAATTTATTTAAAAGATAATTATTTAATAGAACTTAATTTATCTAATATTTATTTATATTAAGAGATTATAAATCTATTTTAATTAATATTATAAAAATAGTTCTAGTTATAGCTCTAGTTATAGTTTTAATTATTTAGATATATTATTATAACTAATTAAATAATAATAAATTAACTATTTAATTTATATTATTTAGCTATTTTATTTCTATATAATTATTCTATATAAAATAAAGAGCTCTATTATTTATAAAATATAGAATCTCTATAACTAGCTTTTTAAATATTTTAAGAATTAAATTAATGAACTTTAGTATAAATAAATTCTTTAAAAATATAAAATACTTATAGTTTTAAAGAAAGTATAAATAAAGCTTAGTGTTTATTATATTAATATTAATAAATCTAGATTTAAAAATAATTTTTCTAATATTACTATTCTAACTCTCCTATATAAATTAGATTTTTTCTAAAAATTTAAATAATAAAATAAAAAGATTAATTATTATATAAAATACTATTAGTATAATAATTTTTTTTAAATTATAATTATTAATATAAAATAATATAATTAAATCTATTAATTTATTATTAAATAATATTATTATTAAAATTTTTTCTATATCATCTAAACTAAAATAATATTTATAAAAAGATAATTTTTTAATATTTTTATACTATTTAAATATTTAGTACTAATTTTTAATCTATATAGATCTAGAACTAGATTTACTACTAGAATTCTAAAAATCTTTAAAAAAGTAATTTCTAATTCTATCTATTATTATTTATAATTTTTTATAGGTCTAATAATAGATATAGATATTAAGTATCTATTTAATTTAGTTTATAATATCTATTATTATAAAAAAAGATCTTTAAAGTCTAATACTATTTAAGATTTTATACTACTATTATATATTAATTATTTTAAATTTTATAAAAATATAATTAAATATACTCTAGAATACTAAATAGAGTAAAAGTAAATATTAAAAACTAAAGACTTAGTTATATATTATAAGTCTAATACTATAGATATTATTAAAATTAGTAATAATAAAAAACTTAAGTTTAAACTTTAGTCTAAAACTAAGACTAAGCTTAAATCTAAAGTCTAAGAGTAAATCTAAGTCTAAAAGTAAGTCTAAAAATAATTCTAAATCTAATCTAGTAGATTTATAGAGCTATAAATAAAAAAAACTATAGTAAAAATCTAGTATTTCTAGATCTATAAAAGATACTAATTACTCTTTTAATAATAATATAATCTTATTTAAATAGCTCTTTTTATTTAAAAATCTTTTAAAAAAAAACTAAAATTCTATTTAGTTAGCTTAGTAGATTTATATAATAAAAATTAGTCTATTATTAATTTAGCTAAATTAGTAGATCTTATTATAGTCTATTTTATAAATAACTTTAATTTTATCTAATTAGACTATTTTTTTTCTATTTATTAATTTAGCTAAATTAGTAGATTTTATTATAATCTATTTTATAAATAATCTTATGAATTTTTAACTAAAAAATATATTTAATTAGATTTAGAATAAAAATCTTAATATAAAATTTTTTTTAACCTATTTTTTTTAATCTTTTCTTTTTTTTAACTATTTATATTATAGAATTTTATATACTAATCTCTACTTATTTAAATATCTAGATTATTATAATAGTTTCTAGTAGTATATTTACTATTATTTTAAAAATAGTCTTAAAAAGACTTAATTAGAAAATATTTAATTAGAATTTAAAACTTAGACTATAAGCTCTAGTTTAATAGACTATATCTACTTTCTAAATTATTTTTTTTTTTAGTTTTTCTGATTTTTTTTTCTAATTATTTATACTATATAATTTTATTTATATAATATTTATTATTTATTTAAAAGTCTAGATTTTTATAATACTCTATATATTTTTAAATAAAAATCTTAACTTTCTATATATTATATCTTTTATTATTTTTAGTAAGTTAAAAAACATTATTTTTTATATATTTTAATCTTTATTTTATTATTTTTTAAATCTTAGCTAATAAGATAGTAAAATAAAATTTCTGATTTAAAAGCTAGCTCTATTATAGTAAATTACTAATAGTAATATTTTACTTAATCTTTAAATCTTAATTCTAAATCTTTTTTTAATTATAATATTAATCTTTTTTCTAGTTTTTAAATACTTATTTTATTTAAATTAGATTTTACTACTAAACTATTAAATTTAAATTATTAATTTATTTTAAATAATTTAGATTATACTTATTCTAATAATATATAGTTAGATTTAATAATATAGATTTAACTAAAATTTTAAAATTATATATTTAACTATATTCTATATTAATATAAAAAATCTAAAAACTATATTATATAGATTATTATTCTAGTTAAAAAATAAAAAATTTAGTAGAAATTAGAATCTAAAAATAAATTCTATAAAGCTTATAGCTAAATCTATAGAATTATCTATTACTATAAGTAAGATATAATATTTATTAAAAACTTTTAATAGAAATTTATAATTATTTATAAAAAATACTAATTTTATACTCTATAGATATAAATAATAATTAAGATTTTAGTATAAAAATATTTACTATATTTTATTAGCTACTAAATTTTAATTAATAGATACTAATAATAAATAATAATATTATTATTAGACTTAAAATTATAAAACTAAATTATAGAAGAATAGTCTATATATTATAAAAAGATTTATCTAATATTATTTAATTACTAAATCTAAAATTTCTAAACTAAAATTATATTTTTATTTAGAGAATATAAATTATAACTAATAATTTAATTTATCTCTAAAACTTTAATATTAATCTACTTACTAATATAATTAATATTAAATTTTAAATATTATATTAAATATTATTAAAAATAAAAAATATATTTTAGATTTTCTATTATTCTTTATTAATATATAATTAACTATTCTAATATTATAATTAAAATAGATTAAAAACTTAAATCTAAATCTAAGTCTAAATAAAAGCTATAAACTCTAAAAAGATCTATAGATAGAAATAGTCTTAATATTAATTCTATTTCTAGACTATTTTTTAATAATGTTTTAAGTTTAAAAATTATTAAATATATCTATAATTAATTAAAAATTAGAATAGATACTATATTTTAGATTTCTAGTTTATCTATATAAAATAAATAGTTTATAGTATTCTAAGATATAATAAAGTTAATAATAAAATAATATAGAATCTTAATAGTAAAGCTCTATATTTATTATATAGAAAAGATTCTTAAAATATTAGAAATATATATTTACTCTAAATCTTATAAAAAGCTAGTATTATATATTAATATAATATATTATATAAATAATTAGTAAGACTATTTTAAATAGAATATTATTAATTATTCTAGTCTTAAATATAAGTTTTTAAAACTATTAGTTTTTATTATTTTATATATTAATAATTAATATAAATTAGTAGTTTAATTATTATATAAAACTATAATCTATAGAATCTATAGTTATATCTTAAATATTCTTAATATATCTATTTATAATACTTTTATATAGAATCTAATAATATTATATTATTTTATCTTTTTAAATATTTTATTACTAAATAGTCTAATAAACTAAAAAGTAGTTTTTTATTTTTTATTTAAAAAATAATTAAATATATAATTATTATTTCTCTAATAAAAATTTTATTAAATAATAAAATTACTAAAAATAATAGAAAAATATATAGTTCTTAATAATCTAATAAATTATATAATAAAATATTAGATATTATATAATATAGATCTAGTTCTAACTAAACTATATATAGTATTTAGTTTTAGTCTTATATTATATTAAGAATATAAAAATAAAAAAATAGACTATCTTCTAATATATAGATATTAATATCTAAAATACTAATATTTTATAAAATTTAGTTTTTTAGTCTATAAAAAATATTAATAATTATACTAAAATTCTATCTAAAATATATTATATTAAAAAACTAAAATAATAATAAAAAGATATAGAGACTTATATAAAATTTAATTTAAAGAAATATCTAATAAATAGATTTATATAATCTATTTATTTTTAGATATAGATATAAAAAGATACTTAATCTTATTATATAGATTAATAAAAAATAATTTATAATAAAAATAATAAAAATAATATCTAGTTTATACTATTTATTATTCTATATAATTTAACTAGCTTTATTATTTATAATTAGTAGATAATATTAGTATAACTTATTACTATTTTAGAAAATTATAAAAATTTCTAAATCTAAAATATAGATTAGTTTATTATTAGTCTATTATAATATATTATATATAATAAAAATCTTTTCTAGATTTATCTCTATTTAGAAATAATAAATTCTATTTATCTTTTTTATAACTCTTAGATTTTAGAATTTAGTCTAAATTTTAGATTACTTAGTAAACTAATTATAGTAAAATATTACTAATATTATTATAAAACTAGATATTCTATTTAGAAATAATAAAAATATAGTAGTAAAAATAGTTTATACTTAATATTTAGATATTAATTAGTCTTATTTAATTATTTTTAAGTA
The DNA here is from genome assembly GCA_020086695.1 of Penicillium sumatraense. Taxonomy (NCBI): domain Eukaryota; kingdom Fungi; phylum Ascomycota; class Eurotiomycetes; order Eurotiales; family Aspergillaceae; genus Penicillium; species Penicillium sumatraense. Next base: position 3,873 of record JAGIKU010003341.1, on the reverse strand, counting down.
GCTAGAAAGAGAAGAGTAAAAGATATATAAAACTATTTTATATTTTTATTATTAGAACTATAGATTATTTAAAATTAGTAATAAAAATAAAGATACTAATATAGATAAAAATAATAAAAAAGAATAAAAAAGGAATAAAAAAATAAAGAAAATAAAAAAGATACAAAAAATAAAAAAGATAAAAAAGATAAAAAAAAAGAACAGAAAAGAAATAAGAATAAAAATAGAAATAAAGGAAGAAATAAGAATAGAGATATTTTAATAGAGAATAGTCTATAGATAGTATCTATAATTTAAGTACTTTTAATATAATCTTTAAATAAAATAAAATTAGCTAATGTCTTTTTTTTAAAAAAAAAAAAAATAATAGATAATAGAATCTTAAACTATAAAGTCTTATTTAGACTAGTTTCTTTTTTTAATATAATAGTAATAGTAATATCTATATAATTATATAGCTTTATAAAGATATAGTTTATAAGTTTATATCTAGGTCTAAATTTATATAGTTTTTAATCTATTAGTTTAGTAATATAAATTTTAATATTACTCTCTTTTTTCTAGATATAGAAAAAGAGATTATATTTATATCTATTATTATTACTATTTTATACTTTAAACTAGATATTAAGATAATACTAGTAATATAATAAATCTAATAAACTTATTATAAGATTAGTAAGATCTCTAGTTATTAAAATAGAATAGTAAATTAATTTTATTAAGAGATAGTTATTAACTATTATATTTATTAAACTAGTTTTTTTACTTAATAGAATAATATAGTTTATTATTAATTATTTATTTAAATCTAATTCTTTAATTTTTTATTTTATTTTATTATTAAATATAAATAATATTATTAATATTTTAGTTTAAATACTACTTTTGTTTTCTAATAATAATATTATAAAAATATTATAAATTTTTATATATTAATTTAATATCTAAAATAAACTAATAAATTTTTGAGATAATTTTTATAGAGTTTTAAATTATAAATTCTTTATAAATAATCTAACTAAATCTTTTTTTTAAAAAAGAAAAAATTATTAAATTTTTTATATATATTTAAAATATTCTAGAATCTTTTTATAAATATTTTTAAAAAATATAAATTATATCCTCTATTAGTTTTCTACTACTTTTACAAACTACTACTCTAATAGAAGAGGTATCTCTATTATCTCTCTAGCTACTATTAAAGACTGTCCTCTATTACTATATAAAGTCTTCTAGTTTAAACTACTCCTAGTTAAATAATTAAATATCTAATTAGTACTCTATACTAAGACTAGAAGTCTAGAAGCACCTAGCTCTCTAATAACTATAATAGTAAATTTAAGATTAATATTATATATTTTTTTGTTATAACTATAAATAAATTTTTATTAAAAATAAAAATTCTACTAATATTATTATTCTATAGTATAAACTAGGAACTATAAGCTAATCCTTTATAGTCCTAATATATATCTTAAGTCTACTATCTTATAACTATACTATTACTATACTAAGTCTTATAGATATATACTAGTTAATATATACTAAATAGATTAGTCTAAAGAGCTCTTCTACTTATAGAGTATAGTTATAGTTATACTATATAGAGATAAAAATATACTTAAATAATAATATTAGATTAATTATAAGAAACTAAATATATATATATAGAGCTATTCTTATATATCTAATCTTCTATAGTATAGTATATTAGAAGATATATTTAGTAATATACTAGATTATACTCTTCTATTTATCTATTAATATACTCTCTAGTATATCTATAATTATATATAAATTTATAGATTCCTATATTCTAGATATAATCTATAAATATATAAAAGTATAGCTATTTTCTATACTATACTAGCTATTACTTTAATAAATATAGTATAGAGTATAATAGTTTATAGAAGACTATTTTCTACTTTCTCTTATCTATCTTATATATATAACTCTAAATCTCTATAGGTTAGTTAGCTCTTAGTAGTCTATTAGTAAATTATAGCTCTTTATTATAGAATCTATAATATTCTCTCTCTCTTCTTAGTTTTTATTCTTAAGAATTCTTATAACTATTTATTCTTCTCTAATAAGTATTAGTTCTTTTATTTTTCTATTTTTTTTATTATATCTTATTATATCTAGAACTACTATTTAAAAGTCTAAATATAATAAGTATACTAATAATAATTATCTTACTAATAGAATTAAATATTCTAGTTATTCTATTTTATTCTCTTATAATTATTATCTTATTTATAAAAAGTACTATATTATAAATTTATATAAAAATAGTAAAAAATTTTCTATCTATATCTATTAGAATTAGATCTATAATTAGAGTTTCTATACTAATAAAGAGTAAAATAATCTATAGTAGAAAGAGTAGAAGATCTTAGTATATTTTATAGAGATCTAATAATAGTTTCTTTAATATTCTTAAAAAATAAATAAAATAATAGTTAAGATTCTATAATTATAAAAATATTAATAATTTCTTAAAAATTATAGTAGTTAGATATTAGATTATAACTAGACTATTAATAATTATCTAAATAAAGATAATTTTCTATCTTTTACTAAGTTATCTAAATTTAATTATTTAGCTACTATATTAGACTTAAATCTCATAAAAATAGTAGTATTAATAGATTAGATATCTAATACTTTCTAGATTATTCTTAATATTTCTTTTTTAACTAATAGTTCTAGTAGTACTATTAAACTAACTAATAGTAGTCTATTAGATTCTTAGTAGACTCTTATATATTTTCTAAAATATTATATTTTTCCTATTTTATAAAATAGTAAAATCTTCTATTAATATATTTTATATTTAGAATTTTTTTTATTTTATATACTTATTTTTAGTTTCTTTTTTTATTTCTATATTTATAGTAAGTTTAGTATTCTTTAGTATAGATTTAAGTAATAAGTTATAAAAATTTATATAAATATATTATATACTATCTAGTAGTTTTAAGTAATAATTAATTAGTTCTATTTTTTTTTAATTTTAAATAGTTTTAGTTTTAAGTAATCTAGTTTTAAAGTAGATTATTTAGTCTTAATATTTTAATATAGAAGATATACTTTTTCTCTCTTTTTTAGATTAAATCTTATTTTTATATTAAATCTCTTTTTATAGATTTTATTATAGTAGTATTTTATATAGTAGTTAAAAAATTTAATATTACTAGTTAATTATAAATATAGTTATTTAAGTTCTAAAACTAGTATTCTGACTAATTCTATTTCTATATATTTTCTAATAGTATCTCTAAATACTATAGAATTATATCTATAGTTTATAAAAAATAGTATTTTTTTAGTAGTTATATATATTATATTATAATATATAAATTATATAAATAGTAATAACTCTATTTAGTTATTCTATTAGTAGTTTATATAGTATTATAGATATTATTCTAGTATCTAATTTATTTTTTTAGTTTAGCTATTTATTTATAGATAATATATAATAGAGAGTCTATACTTAATAATAATATATTTAAATAATAGAAATACTATTTAACTAATATTAATTATTTCTATTATTAGAATTATATATAAATATTTTATTAGTCTATTAATAACTACTATAATTATATTATTTTTATCTAAAGTTAGTAGTATAATTAAAAAGTTAATTATAATCTATTACTATATTTAGATTAGTATTTCTAAAATTTATATTTTACTATATAGTTTATATCTTACTAGCTTATTTCTCTAGTATATATTATATTTCTTAATATATTATATAACTTTTTTATAGATATTAGAAATATAATAATTCTTTAATAGATATTCTATTATTTTTTTAAATTCTATATATCTATATATAAGATTATTATAATATTA
>JAGIKU010003281.1:0-31028 GCA_020086695.1 Penicillium sumatraense | reverse complement strand
TGCAGGGGCGCCAGTTTCCTGGTCGTCCAAGAGACAGGGGGAAGTGGCCACGTCTACGACACATGCCGAATACATCGGGCAGTACAATGCTATTCTGCATCTGCAGTGGCTCCGAACCTTTCTAGCTGAAACGCAACTGTATCGGTCGCCGGTCACTAACATCATGGCTGACAACCAGTCCGCCATTGCGCTTTCTCGCAATCCCGAGTTCCACAAACGGACGAAGCACTTCAATGTGAAATTTCACTATCAGCGAGCGGTGCTAGATGCAGGCGAAATTCAGCTTCAATATATTACAACTGGGGAACAGGCCGCGGACGGTCTCACCAAGCCATTGGGACCTGTGGCCTTTGCCAAGTTTTGTAGTCTCTTAGGCGTCGATGCTTCAGAGACCTCGCGACACACCGCGTGACAGCACAGGCGCTCTTTCCACTTTATTTTTCCAACGTGGGTTTTGAGTGGTTTTACTGAGGCCTGACTGCTCTGCGCGAGTCCAGTATCGCCCTGCTAACAAAGCGATCCTGAGGGGGAATGTTGTGATATGAGGCTGGTGCAGATCAGGAACCAAGCCGAACCATCGGAGTTAATCCCGAGATATCTATACAAAGAACCAAGTTGATTGGAAATCAACTTGTTCTTCTCGTTGTATATATATAGCCTAATGTTTCCCTCTGAACAATAACAGAATTAATACCTCTGAACTACAACAACTGACACACGATATATATCTCTAGATCGCAACCGTTTATTTATGATTGGAGATGGAATACGAGAAAAACCACTAGCTAGCTCTACAAACGCTAATATATTCATCTATCCATCCGGCTCCAAGTATTATCCCAAGTATTATTTCCTCCTGGTATGGCCGAATGAACGACGCTGCTGGAGCTGAAAATGTCGACTTCGGATATGGCTGCTGCTGTTATCCGCGGGATGATGTGAGAATAAGTGAGCCAAAAATTTCCCGCCACGCCTGAACTACTTTTTGGCCCAGTCGAACTGGCCCAACTGAAGCAATGCACGGGTTCGATTCCGGCACCAGGCACTCAAATTGCTTTTTTGGGCGGAAGAACCGATCTTGCCCATGTAGAGCTAGCTGCCTTGGCACAACCAGCGTGGCTTTACCAGTCATTTTCTCAGTAGTCTTTATGATGTATACATACAAGAATTGCCTACGTCTTGACGAGTGGATATGGTGAGTACCTTCCCATAGTATGGGCCAAAGTCGGCGCACTTTGGGCCTTGATCGAGTGATCGGCCCGCGGCTTCATCGGACGTGTCGCGGGAGGGATCGCGGTGCATTCACGTGGCGCAGCACGCCGTTCCCAAGTCACGTTGGTGTCAGCGGCTATGTTCGTAGGCAATAAAGACGGCTTCTTATTTTCTCCGTCTGGTGTTGATAACCGACTTGCATCTCTCGGACTATCATAGGGGAATCGCGACCATCGCGAGGCATGCCTATGCGACCGGTTCGGCCCCCCTGGTGACACTGAGGAGCGTTCGGTGGCATTCAGCATGCCATAGGCCGGGAGAATTGATCATCTTCATATCGGCGGTCTGGCAACGTGGTTAGCTGGGTTCCGACCTTTCAGGGATGCAAATGTAACTCGCCAGCTTTAGCTCGTCCTCTAAATTTCAGTACGGCCAAAAATTCCTCCGCTAGATATCCTCGATCAATCATCAAACGTCCAACTTAACTCTTACAGCTCGGTGTACTCTCAGCCTGATGGGATTCGAAATAGCGGCCTTGGTACCCTATATCAATTGGGGGTGGGAATTGTCTAATGAAGACCGAAACATTCCCTATCTACAGAAGCAACTTGTCCAGTGTCAGAAGGCGGCACATGCTTACCATGGCAGTAGTCTTACATCGACCGTGGGTGATCTAGAGATGAGGCAAGTGTCAGCTCATTCATATATACGCGAGGAATAGGAGCAGCTTTACCAGAGAAAACGGCTGTGGGTACAGGCGGATATCCTCCAATGCATAGCTGTATGCCTTTGCTGTTGGCATGGATGCAGCCAGTGGCCAGCGGACCTGCAGTTGTGTTGTTGTTGTGCTGCACCAAGTTAAGGGACACCGGAGGAGGGGTGATCATTCGACTGGGGCAAAGGTATCGCCGGGCAACGTTTGCTTTGTGGCGAGATCTGGGTCGCTTCGGTTGGTGTTGCGTCGGTGGGGCCCGTAGTTTTTTTTGATGGTCATTTGTGCGAGAGTTCTCTTTCTTGTCGAATGCTGCGGTAACTCATTCGGTGTCATGGACGGATCATGCTTGCCGATGAGGTTCGGAATGGACGTGGGACAAGCGGAGCAGGGCCGCAGAATACGGCAATGTTCTATCACTTTGACAGTTAGCCCTCGATCTGACCGGGTGAAGCGGGGAGATAAAAACAGTTTGCAAGGTTACCGCATGGCTAATCGGAATACGGAGCCTTCTTGGATTGCGACCAGAATGCATTGAGCGGAGTGCCGTTTCAACCAATATTTTGGAGCAAAAGGTGCAAGGTTTCTCGGAGGTAGTGGCTCGGCCCGTCTTGCCAGTGCAAGATTGACAATCGTGCTGCGGCGAGAAAGGGGCATCAGCAATACTTTCTGAGGAACGGAGAGCTCGAGTAAGATAACATCCTCAATAAGTCTCAAAATGTAACCCTGGCGCTGAGGATAAGCAGAGGCCACGCAATGGGCAACTTACTAGACATGGGCTGGCCCGTGGTACATCCAAAAGGGCTGGCTTCTTGTCCTGTGAATCATTAGCACAGGCTTATTCCTCCCAACTACCGCAGTGGTCAAACTTACCTTGCCAGTTTTGGCGCGGCGCGCGGCTTTCTAGCAGGGCCAAACTGGCTGCAGAATCTCGAATTCCGATCTATAAGATATTATCAGTAGGTGAATTATGTGGGCGCGTCGTAACTCACTATCCTGGTCGCCGGGATGATCCCAAGACGACTAACCTTCGTCGAATAGTTTCGCAGGCAGGCAGCGGAGAGGAGACTGATATAATCATCTTTCACGTCAGCATGGCTTCGTATGACCGGGCAATTATACTTACCCGCAGCCACAGATTTCAGTATTAATGGTCGACAGGCTATGGGCGATACAAAGGTCAGTCCGATCACGAGTGCATGGCAGTTCGGAGTCAGTCCTTACCGGGGAGCAGCTGGCGAAGCCGAGAGCATTTTGCACTGAGGCTACCGGGGGAAGTTTGCGAAAGGAAGTTTGAGAAAGGAAGTTTGAGAAAGGAAGTTTGAGAAAGGAAGTTTGAGAAAGGAAGTTTGAGAAAGGAAGTTGTGGGTAGCCAAAGGCCTGATACTTATAGCATTGCCGCCAGCCTTTCAGTGTCGGTCGGTATAAGGGTCGTTGCACTCTGGAAGTGACCAACAGAAATGGCCCTCCAATTTTGGCGGGCTCTTCACCATTGATGTTCAGCGACATTCGGAATCATTGGCAGTATCACAGTTGGCACCGTTTCAATATGCACAAAGATACCGCAGATTGCGCTGACGACATGTTTCGACATGTTCTACGTTCATCAACATGCGTACACACCTCATCGCTACAGGAAAAAGCAGCCACTTGGTTCAGTTCTATTCACTGGCAACGTCGACATATGTCGCTGATCAACCGTTGAATATTATTCATATCTTTGCCGTCTTTTCCTTTCTTCTTTCTACTGTTTTCTGGTATCGCTACGGTGCAAAATTCGCAGTATCCGCAATTTTGTTTTTGATGTTGCCATCTGTTTCATCACCATCCGCAAAATATCGGCTTCATTTACTCATCTATCTGAGCGGTAGATATGGTCCTCACTGTTACCATCACTTTAACTCCCGTCGGGAAATGATGTTCTCAAGCACCTGACCGGCCACGTCGAGTCACTGCCGGAAATTATCTTACAATCCGGCAACCCGTTTCGGGATCACTCTGAACGCCAAGATGTGCTCAATCCCCGCAAGATAATCATGCAGAGATATCACTTTGAATTGGAGCGTTCACTGGCACTTATCGACGCCTTGAATTCAGCAGACGAGGCAAGATTGCAAAGGGCTAACCGCTAATCGTCTACACAAAGTGCCTATCGTCGATGGCTTATAGATCAACTGCCATCGCCTACTATGGCATTTATGCCCGGGGCTTCTCAAGATCAAGAGCATTTTAGGACAGACGTCTCAGAAGGAGAACCTTCTTGAAATAGCGTTCTTGTCCCAGCCTCACTCTCAGGTACAAACGATACATGTGAAGATTGATCAATTCCATATGCAAGACACTCACCACTGCCAGAGTTGCTTCATCGTCCCACTGTCCCAGTTACAAGTTTGGAAGCCATGGAAACCAGCTGTTTCTGCTTATCAAGTCTTCCAGCGCCTGCAAGCTGGTTCTCTTCATGTGCCGAAATCACGAAAATGGCATTGCTGCCATCGGCTGTGGTGGCGCGGTAACAGTGGTCTGGACGGAGACTTTGTAGGTGCACATCGTAGAGTGAATAACCCTTGCATGAGTACTTTCGCGCGACCCGTTCGACAGGCGACGGATCGGACCGGTCTATGAGGAGACAGTCTGACTGGTTCCATTTACCTCGTTCGAGTGACCAAAATTTGATTTCAACGTGCTGCTCGAGTGGAAGGTCGGGTTCGTCATGCAACGGAGGCTGAGGAGGAGTGCTCGTTCGACCATTCTGTTTTGGCGTGTGCTGGGTGCCTTTGTGTATTGCTTCCACGGGCTGGTCACAAAGTGTAGAGTATGACATTCCTCGCATATTTCCTGGTGAAAACCACTTCCCAGACGAAGGCGAAGACTGATGATGAAGCAGATTGAGCTCTTGGTCGAGCCGCTCGATCGCCATCCTTCTTTCTAACTGCTCTTGCTCCTCCTGAGCTCTCGGGCAATCAAAGAAAGTCTCTAGTTCTTCTGGTATTTAATGGCTGCAGGTCCTCGACAGACTCCCCCTGACTGATGAAGATAACTGCTGTACTGGAGGATCGACCTGTTTCTGAGTATCGGTCCCAAAAGTGGAAGCAGTGTCTGACTTTTGCTCCTCCCCCGTTGCCCGCCCGTACCGGCTCGATTCAAGTTGGACTGTTTCCAGCGAAATTTCGGTGCATTCGTTCATATCATCGCTGATTCCTGGACCAGCTCTGGGAAAACGACAGGAGGATACCGTTTTCACTACTGATTTATTCTGTGATGCTCTGGGCGCCGCGAGACCTCTACTCAAAGGACTTCTCTGACCCAAGTTGGCTAGAATGAAATACTCATTTTCCGGGTCCAGATAGTCCAGCTCCATAGGTTCAAATTCATTGTCTGAATTTGAAAACTCGCCCGAAAGTACGGAGCTTAATCTAGGCGGGTATAAATACTCGACCGTTCATCCCAAGGAATCAAGAGCCCAGTGCTTTGTCACGCTCTGCGCTTCGTCTCGATTTGTACTAGAATGCTTGGTCGGCGTCGGGTTGGGCGAGAATTTCCACGGTTATAACGTCGTCGAATCTACCACTTTTTTCACAGTTTGTGATTTATCTGCTTCGAATCCCTGATTCTGTGTTGGAGGGCCTGATCTCAGTGATTCGATTCCCAGAAGTTGAGCATCTGGTTTGACAAAACTGGCAGACTCGGATATCCCTTGGACCCCGCGGGCTCCTGCCATCTTTGAGATGACGGCGATCAACAAGGGGACAAACGGAAGAAAACAAGTGAACAAATGCCGGCAGCGAGTGTCAAAAAGTGAATACAACCCCGGTCGCTCTCGACAGATTCCAGGGTCCAGGACGTTGGGCCACGCACAAGCGGCGCCTTAATTGGCCCGTGAGAAAATACAGCCCCTTGTCCCCAGAAAATGTGGCGGAAGCTTTCGGGTCTCCCATCGCATTGGTCGAGAGACTCCTGCAAGATTTTCAACTAGCGTCGGGGCACACCCAAGATCCGACAATCGAGCACGGCCTTTTGACGTCCCCAGGGGGAGGTGCAGGGAACCTAAAACTCTGCACTCCGTACCTTCGGTACAAATACACTTTCCTTACTCACAAAACACAAGAACAGAACACAGCGCAACTGAACAAAGACCGAATCAGAAAGGGGTGGAGTTTTTATGAAGCAGTACGCAAACTCCAACAGCTGAAACGATCTGCATGCACGTCAAGAATAGCGCCCACACGACGTGGGGCCGACGCAAGGCATGGTGTGTGGGCTGACGAACATCACCCTGGCAGCCTGAAAGCGTTGTGCGTATTCTAGGCACCGCTTTACCTCAATTGGTCATGTAGGATAGTAGAACTGTCCTGTCAAATAGGAAACTTAGGTTCGCGTGGATCCCGCATTTCAGCCCGGGGTCATGACGAGAGAGAGGTTGGGGGGGTTCGAATACTTTCACCTAAGGTACTGTACTCTTCATTGAATAGACTTCGACGACCGGGTTTTTAGGTAATTTGAAATCTGACAGGCCAGTATTTCGAGGGTGGGGGGATAGGGGAGATAGGATTGATAAACGACAGCGCCACGCTATTTTGGCGGTGTCCGGATTAGCTTCGGGGACTGTCAATTGACCAAATTAATCAAATTAGAAGAAAAAGGAGAATGGAAGCGGAAAAGTGGAAAAGTGGAAAAACAAAAATCAAGATAGAAACAAACCAGGAAATCTACAAATAACGTGGAATGGGGTCCCCAATCGGGACGGCGCTTTACAGCGCTAAAGGAGCAGCTAAGGTACGCTGGAACTGCACTAATGCCAACATGCAGGCTGCATAGCGCGTCCATAAGCTTCCGGGCATCCTTTGGCTTGTCAATGCTCCTAGGAATAATCTATACTCGATATGACACAGCTTGGGACGCCCCTGGTTATTCGCAGACACTGGTACTTGCCAATTTCCTAAATCGCCTGGGCCGTTGAAATAGCCCAATTTGTTGTGATATGAGGCTGGTGCAGATCAGGAACCAAGCCGAACCATCGGAATTAATCCCGAGATATCTATACAAAGAACCAAGTTGATTTCCAATCAACTTGTTCTTCTCGTTGTATATATATAGCCTAATGTTTCCCTCTGAACAATAACAGAATTAATACCTCTGAACTACAACACACACTCCAGAAGAATCCCATCGAAGAGATGCAACAACTTCATTTAACGGACTGCATATGGCAAATAATCTGTCGCGATTTGAAGCCTACCTTTGAAAGGCCCAATATTGTCCCCCACTCAGCCACCGCATGTCCATCACCTCAACAGCCACCTCCCGAAACAACGCCAGCATCCATTCTGCCAGATGAACCTTCAGCCATGAACATTAATACAGCCACCGAACAGTCTACTACGATACCTGAACCATGGCTGCAACAATCTCAACCGACCTACTCTTCTGAAATCTCTCAACCTCCTCCACCTCAGCCTCCACAGCCCCCACAGTCTCTCCACCCAACATCCCCCGCTCCCCCCACACCAGACCAACAACCTACCTATGCCTCAGTTCTGCAACGGCCCGGACCTTCTCTACCGCAACCAACTTTCAAAATCTACCAACCCGTACCTTCTTCCCCTAAACGCACACTCACGATTGAAGACCTTCATCGCCGTTTCCACAACAAACCATCGCCATTCCAACTCAACAAGAAAACCAGCAAGAGCTCAGCTCGTCGAGCTCGCAACAAAAACGCATCTGCTACACAGTCTCTAACGAAGTTTTCAATTTCAGCTTTGCCAGCATTGTCGCAACTCCTAGCCGAGATGCAGCCAGCCGCGGACAACTGTCGGCCGCTTTATCGGGGAATTCACTATAGCCGCGCCACAAGGGCAGCCTAATACCACAAATGGCAACACGGCCACGAAAGGCTTTACCAGGTGAGGCTCAAAGTTCACCGTTCAGGCAGTTTGGAACAATCTCAGGGATCAATCAACGTGTATTTAGAAAGTAGTTGTAGCCTGCATATCGCCGTCGAGGCGAGGGGTCAGGGTAAATGAAATCCATCCATCCATCCATCCATCCATCCACTGTATTATCACAGACTAGTTCTAAGCTAAAGTCATTCTAGTTTCTCCGTATAAACCCCCAGCAACGCAATTATCCCTATATCAAACGATCAGCACGTATCTTATCGACTATTTATGCTGTGACCTAGACGATGTCAAGATAGCAGTGGCCTTTGTCCTGTGGTTAGCCCAGCACGCCACGCAAAGCCGGAAAAAGCTGCGTATGATATTAGCGCGTGTGTGAAGTATAAGTCTTCTGATGCTAGGTGCTGCTATATTCAGTGTCTTTTCAAATATGGGGGTCATTGCACTGGAGGTATCTTTTCTACTCGCCGGTGATAGGTGCTGGGATAGCTGACACACTTCAGATCCAGCTTGTCATTTGGGCTATGCCATCAACTTACAGCCAGTCCATTGAGTAGTGAAAATCAATACAGAATTTTCGTCAAATGCAAATCCCACAGTATCGCAATTCATTGCCCAACGTAAATTGTCCAACCTTCATGTCAGGGGACTGGTAGGCGAGGGGAGGGGGTTCGTCTAGAAGAGCCTCCTAGCACAGTTTTAGCTTGGCTTTCTAGAGCGACTCATTTACCCATGACTTATTTGGGAAACGCGTGCTTGAGCGTGCCGCAAAACAGAAACAAGGCGTGTACGGGTTTCATATCTGGCAGTAAGAAATCCAACTGTGGCAAGAGAAACTATAAGGTTCAATGTAAATCAGCTGTGGGTTGACGCATGAACACCTGTGGTATGTGATCTGAGCGCAAATAGCGTTCATTAACGGTGAATAAGACGGAGTGACGAAAACAGCTATTCCATATTCTGCAACCTGTTGATAAATGTTGATACGTGTAAACAATTTTTATCTGTGGCATCCTAGGAGTTTTCGAACGTGATAAACCGTCATGAAGATTTTTGGTATCTTTAACAAAAATAAAAACTGCAATGCCTCTCAAACGTGCATAGACTTAACGAGTAGTGATGGATTAGCTGCATCTCGACTCTCAGAATCGTTGAAGTCCTCACAATTCGCAACGGCGACTACATCGATGTAAGTGCAAAAACTGGCTACACTGCTATAAATATCCTCTCTGTGGCCATTTGGATTGTCTTTCTCCAACATATCCTTATACTCCGAACTTTTCAAACACCTTTCGTCATTGCCAGCTGCTCTTCACGTCCCGACTCCGAACACAGATATTCGCGATGGTACTAACTTGGTGTATTCTCTTAGCATATTTACGCTTGGTGCTGGGTATGCAAATAGCGGTGAGTATAGCTACCAACCACTTGATTGATTATTGATAGTTGCCCTTTCGGCTTGCCGCCGGGAATTAATGAATTGTATGTTCATACACTTACCCTGACATTGCACCAACAGGGTTACAAATCGGCGTACTGAAATTGAAGTCGCGGTTGCACAACTCGAGGCTGTGATCTAGAAATATTCTTAACCGTGCGAGCGACGCGTTCTAAACAGACGCAAAGAGCATGCTTACTTTCTCATATTTGAGGGGCTTGTCATTAAGGGCTGGAAGGACAGAACCGGAACTAGGGATGTTGAAATATAGGACAAGGCTATAAATACAGCACATGAGAGCAAAAATAGTTACCCAATACATACTTTGGCATGCAAGTAAGTCTATTACAATGAAAAGGCGTCTAAAAGGAAAGACTGTGAGCTAACCTTGTTGGAACCTCAAATGTAATCAAATATCATCCATGCTGCTTTATTCCTCAAAATCTTCAATGTACAAGACGCGAAGAGCCAGAGTTTATCAAGTACCAGGCCCGTTCAATGATTCCAACGATCCACAAACTTAATTACCTTTCTCGCGGTAACGCTTCGTTCGAACCCTTCGAGGTCATCCAGAAACACAATTCGGGCAAGATGTTTATTCTCGGGGAAAACAAGAAAGAAAGCCTCGATTCGATGTTTGAGGTCCTCATCAGATATAACGCCATCCTGTGGACGTCTGAGTAAGCGGATTTCCAAAGTTGACTGCGGCGTCGTCTTCAGGCGGTCCAAAATTATCTGCCACTGAAGAATACCAGACTCTTCTGCTTGCATGAAGGGTTCGATCTTGTCGAACTCGAAATAGGCACCATACCACTTGAAGCTGAAGCGATGATCGCGCCCGTGCATCCGCAATACACGAAGGTGTTGCCGGTCAGCATCGGGGATCATAACAGAGGCCGTTTCCGGAAGGGCATGAATGGAGCCAATATCTCCAGTATCATAGCGTACCAGGGGATTCCGTAGTCTTTGGAGAGAAGTCTGCACAATGCGGCCTGGCTTCCTTGGAGGCATCGCGTTCAGGTCAGACTGAGATGCATCATCTGGGTCGGAGGGTGAAATGATCTCTATCAACATGCTGCGTGTGTCAAAGACGAAATCGGTACTGCTGCCAGCAAGGCTGTGTTCCCCAGTAAGGTCAGGGCTGCTGATTGCCCAGGGACCCGCTTCTGAACTACCCATGACTGAGTAGATTTTGACACCGCTGAGAATCGTCTGAATGAACACTCGCTGTGGGCTAGTAAGGGGTTCCGACGTGTAGATTATCTTCTCCAGATTGATACGATTGCGGTAATCTTGAGATAGAATCGAGATGTGGTGAACTATTTGAACAACTTGACTGCCGTCGCCAGTCAAGACATTGACATGGTAGTCGGCGAGAGACTTGGCAACTTCTGTTGGTGGCATATAGCTCCCAGCGCTCAAAACGGTCGCTCCAGCATTCTCCATAATTTCGGTTGTGAGATCGAGGGACCTGGTAGTTTCTTAATTAGATAAACTGTATCATTTCTAGTTGGCGACTTCAAATTTAATTACCTGTAGAAACCCCCCGACAAATGAGTAGACAGCACCCAATCTGTCGGCTCAATCACACCGCAAAGCTTGATAAAATTTCCCATTTGAGCTCTCTGCCGACGATTTTCATGTACATCTACGGCAAACATCATCGCAATGCCTCCAGAGCCGCCGCCTGTGATGGACATATACGAACTTTGCCGATATGTGTTGAGAGGGTCCATATCATGAACAAGTCGTTCAATGACTTTGTACCTGAAACAAGTTAACGCATTTGTAGAATAAACCACTGGATATGTTGTTATTATCTTACAGTGTTTTCTTGTTGAGAAAAGGCTGTTCATGGAGGCCCGACATCTCTTCTTTGTCAATTAACTCCCGAAGTCTTTGGATCGTCTCGGTATCGGCAGGGTAGACGACATTTGGACTGTAGAACGGGTGGATTTTAGCCACCGCTAGTACCTCTTCCAATTGGTAACTTTCTGTGACCATTTTTCACAATTTATTGTAGAGATCGAAGTTACGTATGAAAGATTGTGGATTCAAAAGGGGTGCCAGACTCCCGCCGAGAGTATACTTGGGAAGGAAGAAATAGAAATAGAAAGAGTATTTGAATAAATTGAAGAGAGATGGGAGAAAAAGGAAACATGAAAAATTAATTTTGAGATGTATAAAATCTGCAACAAATATTTCAATGGTTGTACCGCAGTTGTCATCATGCAGAGATTGATTTGGTACAGTACTAGTGTCTTGAGACCGGACTATTCGTTCGCTGTACAGTCGCCCTAGCGTAACTTTTCGGCTCGGAGCTAAAGCACTTGCACTACTGGTATAGCGCCACTTCAACTTCAATGCTACAAGTCAAAAGCCGGGAGTTGATATTATAATTCTTACCATGGGGTATGGAAGGCTTCACATTACTCTCAAAATTCCTCGTTAATGCTAAGGCATGGCAATTGAGAAACGCCGAAAATTATTGACCCACGTGATCATCTAAAGTGAATTGTTATTTCTCTACCGACAAAATTTAAATCGCCTTCACCGAAGTGTTTGTTCACCTTTCCAGCATTTTTTCCCGCTTCTCTGCAAGATTTTCGTTTCCTCGTCATCGCTTATTCCGACTTCTGGCCCAGATAAATCACTTCGTAGCTATTGGAAAACCCATTAAAACAAGAGGCGATAGAACTCGTATAAGCTGTGTTTTTTAGATGTTAGCTCGTACTGACTCAAGTCCTATCATGCATGTTCAGATCGAACGTTCTCATTAAACACCAGTCGTAAGACTTACCTCCCATATCCTGAAATTTCAGCCAATCGCCTACCATAATCTCCTGGTCCAGAAGCACCTCTTTAGAAATGAAATCAACACTATCACATGTCGGGCCCCAAATAGAATATCGATGAGGCTTCCACTTGCGCGGGACAGGCATGGAAATCCCTCGCGACCCAATCAATGTAGGCACAAATACTCTGTCCTCAGACCATCTCGCACTAAAGCATCCGTAGACGCCATCATTCAAGTACAGCATATCCGGAAGCTTAGTCCTAGTGCTTTTCTGGGTTCGGCGTGAAATGACCTGACACACCATCGTATAGAATCCGCTAGCGTAGAACCGTCCCGGTTCGGCGATCAGTGTTACTGGACTCGTGAACTCGCGTGCAATCGCCTCTCGGAGAGGATGAGCCATAGTCTCAAAATGGCCATCGTCAAAGCCGCCACCAACGTCCAGAATTTGCATGTCAAATCCTAGCATATTTCCGTCATCAAAAACACGTTTAGCATGCTGAACTGCCGTGACGAACGCATTAGGGTCCGATGCGCCAGATCCTACTTCGTGTCAGTTGCTTGAAACCATCTCCATGAAACTGAAGCCAGAAGAAGACAATAGTATAAATTAGAGAAAGAACCATACCGACATGAAAGCTTACTCCGACAACCTTCAGTCCCAACTGACAAGCTTTTTCGAGCAATGTTGGTGCAACCTCGAGAGGTGCTCCGAACTTTTCGCTCAAATCGGCCGTGGCAGTGTGATCCTGGGCATAAATCCGCAGGAGCAACTCCATTTGGGGACTGATACTTTGGATCTTGACCAGCTCTTCAGAGTTGTCAAACGTGGTCCATCGAACTCCTCGCCGTGCAGCTATGCCTAACGCGGATGGCGCTTTACAGGGATGAGCGAAGATGACGCGACCTGGATCAACTCCCATATTCAAAACTTGTTCAATCTCCGCGAGAGAGGCGCAATCAAAATTGACATCCATGTTGGCTAGCAGTCGCAGAAGTTTGGGGTCAGGGTTGCATTTTACCGCTGGAACTTTATCAGACCTGCTGCTCGGGTGAGAGGGATGAACTCAGAAATGTCACTGACCATAGAACGGGTGGATATCAGGCAATGAATTTCTCCATCTTTCATGCTGTTGAACGACGTTCTTCATATCGGCAACAAAGAAGGGGACGTCATTCTCGCGGCCACATGGGGTTTTGCTAAGAAGTTCGAGGCGAGCGTGGATTGCGTCGTCGATCAATTTCTCCTTGATGGATGGCCCGTAGCTTCCCATATTCTTTTATACTTCCTCTTGAGGACGACCTATATGTCATGTAACCTTGGATACTTCCCCCTGTTCATTTTGTATTTGAAGTCTTATATAGATATTCATATGTGATCCTGTATTTTTCTTTATTTCTCTACTCACATGCAACTGAAATTGAATCGTTGACAATCGTTTACTCAACAAAAAGTCCCGTCAAGTTGACTAAGCAGATTTCAAGTTACAGATACAGTATTTTTCGGCCAAGGTACCGATTTCGTGCGGATCTACAAACGACTGTAATTATACCAAAACTTTCAATTCGAAACATCCCTTACTCTTTGCAGCATGCCTCTTCTCAATGAGAGTAACACGAAAAGATGCGCCGAGTAGTGGTACAGTGGCTGGCGCCTTATGTTGGATCCACTTAGTGAAGTGCTAGCGTTCTGCTTTGCGGCCCGGCACGCTCCACATTGCAGGAAGAATTGGGGAGGTGCCTAAAGGCCCATCACAAGTAATTTATCCGTAGCCGAGGCCATGCTAACCCGATCGGAAGAAGACGTGCGTATTTTTGAATGCAGAACTAGATAGATCGAAAGTTCTCCACCTTCAGCTGAGCCTTTAGTCGGATCTATCTTTGTTCCCGGATGAGATGCGCTTGAGCGGATGGTAGTAGTGGCTGGCTTAAAACTAGGAAAAGCTTGCAGCGTTTGGCTTAATCAACGAGTCACTTTCTTGGTTGATTTGATTTATTTTACTTCTGTTTGGTAAGCTCTAGCATTAATATAGGAATTGTTACACCCAAAGCACTTTTTTCACTAGTGCGCAGGGCATAATTATTCCATTAGCAAATTTTTGCCCCCCGCGGCCCACACTGCTTTACCACGAGTGGTTAATGATTCATACCAACAATTCAATAAAAATACGGTTGTACTTCCTATCTGGGACTAAAATTACATTTTTCCGGTTATGGATGTTGGCACCACGCAGACTGTACACTTAGATGGTGTTTTCTTTTTATTACTGGAGCAAATTCTGTCTGCATTATAATCGTGATTGTCTGTCGTTATTTTTCATATTCATTGAGTAATATATGAATGTGCAACTAAGATTTGTATATCGAATCTTTCTATGTGACTAGATTCTGTTTCTAGCAAACATATATGGACTTCAACTGATTGGTATAGACCGATAGGCGTAATTAAATGCTGTTGAATAGTTAGCATGAGCATATATACGGAAGGCCTCTAAGTGGTGCAAATGATGTAAAATCAGGTCATTTTGATTCTATAATGACTTTTCCCTTCGCGCTAGTGGAAAAGTGCCTTATGTCTGACAATCCCCAATTGACATCACGAACCTGTGGCACCTGCAGGGATGGCAACATATAGGGTTGAGTCATTAGCAATTGTGATGTAGCCAAATGTTATCCATCAATGGTCTCTAGTAATCGGGATGGTGGCCTACAGTATATTACCAGATAAAGGTATCGACTTGTATTCATAGAGCCGATTAAGCTATCCAGTGATCAATTTTCTTTCTCAATAACATCCCTGTCGCATCCAATCATTCTATTAAGAATGTTCTGTTTTTCATACCCCCATCAGCCTTGGAAACTCTCGTCCAATTGCTGACTCGCAGAACTCAAGTTATGTGCTGATTGCATTGGAGCTCAGAGCAGTATAAACAGCAGCATAGGGTATATAATATGCCTTATTCGGGGAATAGCTATGTACGGCCATGATAGAGTTTGATGGTTGCCCCTAGTAGTGACAACGTACTCCGCTGTACCTGCACCTAGGCATGCAATGTAACCCGAGTCTGACTCCGAGCCCTTCAAATTTCAATTGCAGAAATTGCCGCAATATATCCAGCTCAGCATGTTGTGATGTGATTATACCCAGTTTGTTCGAACAATACGAAGTACTTCTCTCTATTTGAGGTTGGTCATTCGAATTCGCTACATTCTCATAATATAGCCGCTTCCCCAGTGTTAGCGTTATATCTTAGGTGAAATTTACACTATGGAACATGTCATGCCAATGAAATCCAAAGATGAGATTCAATGCCTGATTTCTAGTGCGTACTTTCCCCATCCTGTTTGACCGAACAAATCCATGTAGCACCATCAGAAACAGCGCATAGTCTGCCAGGACTACATCGCCAAGTACCTATGCCAAGGTATTCTCCGTTGGTTGCATGATAGGTCCCAACCATATGGCATCTTTGTAAATTATCTTCAGACAATAGCACGTCGTATTTTGGTTGATCGATTTTGCGTTGCACAACGAATACAGTCTTCCCTGCTCCCAATTTTGGATTTCGCATCTGTTCAAGCAATCCTAGCCAAGTGGGACAATTGACTTCATCACCGAAAAGAATACCCGCTCCCTTTCCCCCTCTTATTGGCTTCAAGATATATGCTCTCTGGAGGGTTTCAGATCCTCTACAGGCGGTGATAAACTGATCAAGAGCTTTAGACCCCGGCAAAATAGTAGGTGTTATGCCTCGGCGAAGCCGTTCAGCTTGTCTGGAGGTGATGACGTTTCTTGAGACTAGAATCTCAAGTTCTTCCCGGACAAGACCCAGCATCCTCTTGTCATGGGCAAGCAAGATTGTTCGCATGTCATTAAAACACCGAATACTGATCTGGCGCTTCATCTCGGGATCGAGGGCATTGATTTCCCGCTGGTGAAGCTCTAGGCCAATTTGGTGGATCTCTTCCACAATTTCGCCAGACCCAGTAGTAAAAGTGTCAGCGGAACCTGCCTGGGCGAGACAGTAAAGTCTGAATCCTGTATCATTAGATGCGTCTGGAATGATTCGGAGCATTGCCGGTGTTATGAGCCGAGGCTTAATACCAAGCCGTTTCTTGGCGAATTCAACGAACATGAAGATATCGATTCCATGTTCCTCGCCTTTGACCAGATGCAAGGGAAGCTTGGTGTCGAAAAGGTTGAATAACCCTCCGAGAATCTTGAAAAGTCAATTACATCTTTTTGCAAAGAGAAGGTCAATATAGTGCATTGTCATTACTTACTGATTCAGCATCGGCGGCGTGCATCAGACCCCGAGACTCAATATTAAATTCCGAAAGTGAGCCTTGGCCAAACCCGCCGTGCAAAAAGCCATTCCAGCAGAATCTTGCATTTATTTCGCAGATGCGAAATACCTCCATGCCAGCCTCGTCAAGTTCCACTAGGAAATCCGGTCTCCAGGAACCTTGTCTCTCATTCCATGGTCGAAATAGGCATGGATTCGCGTGTATCCACTTTCGCAAGAATAAAGCATCAGTATAATGCAATGATCAAGCACATTAAGTGAGAAAAAAATCAAAAGAGTGGGATGAGTTACATGCAATAAATCTTCCTCTTGTGGTTCCAATGGCATCCGCTGGGGAAACTGGGCTTGCTCATCCGTCCACCATCGCTCAATGATATCTTCAATTGCTAAATTCAAAGCCCGATGCAATTCCTGTAACTCATCATGATGCCGCTGAGAAATCAATACGGGATGAGGAGATCCTGCATCTAGTGATCCAGCAGGCCAAGCAGAGGAGCATCTCCTCAGTCTTGACTTGTAAAGGCCATGGGCATTATTCAATGAATCAGTATCTAGTCCTTTTGACACAGATTCAAAGCCCACGGCATCTGGAAAACAGACTTGCTGGAGACAGTCAAGCAGCTTGTTTCGCATCTCGAAAGCTTTTTAGTGGGAATGATTGACAACCAAAGTTAAGCACAAAGCAAAAGCACTCCTGAGACAAAAGGGATGCTTAAATATAATTCGATTATCGAATGATAGCTCGCAATCGCCAACCAGCGAGAAATCTACATACATATTGTGGCTTGCATATAATGCAAGTGACACTAGATCATTTATTATCCCAACTATACAAGCTAGTGTAAAAGTCAAATGCAATGTAACCCTGATGCAGGTATTCTGATCGATCATCATTCAGCTGAATATTGACCCCACAACTTGCAAACTACTGTATTTTTGACATCATCCTAATCCGTGAGTCAGCGGTTCATGGTGGCGCATATGATATTAATAACAATATCCACTATGAAATCACTAACTCAGCCTCCGAGATAACTCAGCTCACAAAAGGTTCATGCGCTGCAAGATTCGAATGGTCTCGCATCCCATCTTACACGTCGGAGGTGTCGATTTGGATCTTTGACTTCATTCCGAGAATGCAGCCACCGTCCATTATCCATCAAGATGATTGACCCTCGAGGAAGGCACTCAGGTTTGAGATGGAGAGTAGACTCTTTGGCTTCGTCCCCATACAGGATCCTCTTGAATTCGCTTAGCGCCTTTGAAGCATTTGAAGTCAACGGTATGGTGATATCATCCCGGAACCGCAATTGACTACCACTTTCTCCGTTTGGCTTTATTGCGAGCAGATTGCCAACAATATATTGCTTCCCCGCTTCCTTGATGAATTCAGGAGGGACTCTGATCTTGTAGTCTTTGCTGGACAACCATTTCCGTGCGAAAGGGGAGAGTAAGGCGATAAGTCGATCGACATTGAGTACGGACAATGTTCCACCTCCGCAGCGATCTGGTTGAAGGACTTGAAGTGCAAAGTAACGTGGCGGATACTCCTCATAGCTACAATCGGTATGCCAATCAAATCTAGACATTGTCTCTGAGCGGGCTTGGTGGCCATGGCTTTGGAAGCTTGACGGAGCGGGCCGAACATCCCAAAACCAGCCGCATTCAGCACTGTGGGTTATCGGAAGACCATGACCATGGATTTTGTTTAGGTTGGAAATCAGTCTGTGCAGATAGAGGCTTCCATCATCACTGAACCCCAGGGCCAATTGAACCACTCCCTTGGCTCTCAGTGTCTCGTGTACAGCCCTCAAGTGAGTGGTCTCCGAAGCAAAATCAAGCTTGGTAACCTCAAACAGGGGAACAATATTGGAAACTCTTGTATCTCCTTCACACGATTAGCAGTAATTCAGAAAAAGCCAATCCAAGTTGGTTACATACTGATAGGCTGTGTAGAATATCTAGCAGCTTTCACCCCAATTGTAGAAACAGTACGGATATGGCGATACATTCTGTGCAGACAAAGACCACGGCCCAAAGAAAAGTTATACTTCGATGATGCCGTGATAGGAATGGAAGTCTCCTTTTGAACGAGACAAGGGTCTGGCGCAACCTTTCTATGGGTATCTTAGAAAAGCACATCCATCTCTTTAAACCCTCCATCTTGTCTTACCATGTGCCTGTCGAGAATGTACTGTACATCTGCCGCAGGAGACTTGCAGCATGGATTTCCTCTTTTTGCTTTTGCTTTTAATGACGCAGTACCAGTCATCTTTGCCATCCACATGGTGGGTAAAAACCTATAAGTCACATATGTATCATTTAGTACAGCAGCGTAATGAAAGGATGCGACTAAGATGGGATGTCTTGGCAGATCGTCCTCAGGTCAAAAGACTCGGATCTGTAAATCACTAAGCTCGCTTATGCATGTTGTTGATCATTATCACAGTGGTGTCGACGAAATCGGGAGCCCCCGTAATTTTTGAAAACGTGTATGTTTTGGTATCCTTAAAATTACGCAGTCAACCGTGTCGATCTCTTTGAACCTAGGCCTCGGAACCCTAGTGGACATGCTACTGCATGCTCTACATTTACGGGGTCCACATGTTCAATTGCGTGGATCTTCTTCGACTATCATGCAAGGAGCTGATCGAACCTGGGTCATTTGACAAATATACATTGAAATCCGTACTCACCGACTCAGATTTCTGAGCGGCGTCGAACTTTTGACCCAGACCTCAAAGCCCAACTCCATCCTCAAGGCCCAACTGTATCTTCAAGATGGGCGACAATCATGAAAGACGTACCACGTCCCTGGGCTACAAATGGCGTTCATCCAAATGGTTTGTGCTCGCGACCATTTCAATCGCGCTGTTCGCTGGTCTGTTCCCCGTCTTAAGCTCTGTCAACAATGCCCTAATATCGCTTAGAGACATTTCTCTATGGCTTTCTAGTGCCTTTCCTTGGCGAAATGCTTCGATTTCGTCTTAATGTACCGCCCTCTCAAATCCAGGAGTTAACTTCATCCGTTCTTGCTATACACGGCGCACTCGCCATGATAGCAGGTCCTATTATTGGGCACTTCAGCGATCAGACCCCGAATCGTAAGGCTCCATTGATTTTATCGCTTGCTATATGCATTGCTGGGACTATTTTGGTTGCGGGAGCTCGTTCGGTCGTTATACTCTTAATAGGCCGTGTGATGCAAAGTATTGCCGGATCAGCAGTATGGATCATCGGCTTCGCAACCGTCGCGGACACTGTAAGTCCGAATAACATGGGTTCGGCGATGGGACTAGTAATTTCATTTGCCAACTCAGGCACGATTAGCGGACCTGCAGTTTCTGGTTTATTATACGCGGCTATCGATTATTGGGTGCTATGGTCGATTCCGTTGTTGATCCTAGTTATAGATCTTGTTGCACGCGTGCTCATGATTGAGAGTCCGTCCGAAAAGTCGTCCTCTGCGGCTAAAAGCAATGGATCAGACGCAAGGCGTCCACTGCTGCCCCAGAGGAATCAAGAAGCTCCATCTGACACCGGGGGTCTCTGGCGTTCGCTGCTATGTGATGGCCGTATTCTAACATGCTTGCTCATTACATTATCAAGCCTGACTGTGAGCACAAGCCTTTATGCAACGCTTCCTTTACACATAGAAGAGAAGTTTCAATGGGGTCCAAGCCCCGCCGGACTTCTATTTGCTGGTCTTGCAGTTCCAGGTATTCTGATAGGTCCCTTCGCTGGTTGGGTCCGTGATAGGGTTGGGGCACGATACCCAGCGTTGGTCGGTTCCATTCTGCAGGCATTGTTCCTAAGCCTGTCTGGAATCGCAGGGACTAATACCTTCCCCTGGATCAATGCCCAGACTGAGGGCAAAGTTATTTACTCAATCTCTCTTGCTGCTATCGGCATATTGCGACCATTCGTGTCTGGTATCGCGCCCGCCGAGTTGACTGGTAAATGGCCCTTATCTCCAATACTTTTATACAGTGATACTGAACATATTTTGACAGCTGCTGCCAAATCAATTCGGGAGAAGAGCCTAATTGCTTTCGGGACTCAAGACGGCGTATCACGCGTAATCGCCATGATGGACGTCGCTGCGTCCCTTGGCATGATGATTGGCCCAATCTTAGGCGGTGCGCTTAAGGCACTACTTGATTACAAGTATATGAGCTTTATGTGGAGTAAGTAAGTCAACGAGAATCTCGAATGTTCGTCGCTCATAGTCATAGGTCTGCTGTATCTCATAATTGCCGTACTTTCAGTGTGCTTTTTGGGGTCCGGGGAAGCACGTGAAGTCATAGACACCGAGGAAGATTATTAGTTCCAGGCCGGCCGATTATGTGACTAGAATATGTCATGACCTCTGAGGTAGCCTATAGATACAGAGAGTGCTTTTCACGCGTGTGTACCAGTAAAGTCGGCTGCTGAGCTTGCAAGGGGCAAAGGCTACAGGAGCTCACTTAGGCCAAGTCCACAGGGTATGGGGCTCGTTGCGGCCTGATACTACTATCCTGTTTGCCAGGACTGAAGCTGTGAACCTTATGGGCACCTCGTCACCCAGTATTCGGCAACGGTATTCATTTATCTTTGGATACGCGTACGCAATCTAACGCAGGAGGAACCACCACGTTGAACCTCTTCCCGCAGTTCATGTTCGGCGTCGAGATACGACACCCATAAAACCTCCTCGGGAAGAAAATGCCGACGAGTAAGATGAGGGATGTGAATCACGAAGGCACCCCGAGGAGTGTGAGAGATCTTCGACTATGGTGATAAATGTGTACTGTACCAGGCCATACTGTATGCTCCGGAACACTTGCAATACCATCGTGTGTCTTCTCTATTTATTTACCATAGTTCCGGCATGTGTAGCGATATATCTACTTCACCTTGTTCGTATCGGATATGTCTTTAAAAACCTGTATCCAGCCACTTAGTTGGACAATAGCTATGCTGATTCTCCATCTGAGATACAGTAGCCGATGTATTCGATATTACTACTCCTTTTGGTAGCGCTTCGAACTGAAAGTGAAGAGAATGAAAAAGAGCGTAGTTTTACTACACACACACACACACACACACACACACACACACACACACACTTCATTAACGCCCGGCGGTCGAACCGAAAGAGCAACTATCACTAATCTAGCAGTACATGCATGTTTGAGTATACGCCGTGCCTCCTTGGAGCCCATACAGTATTTCCGTCCGTATTTGACATCTCAGCTTTCGATCTCATAGCGGGTCCCTGTGGGTTAGTATTGACTAATAGACTGGCTTGAAGGCGCTTCTCCAAGTGTTCAATATCCTATCCTCGGCAGTTGAAGCGCGTCTACTGTCTGTCACAAGGTATTGGGTTAGTAGGGAGAGGTATTCTATCTGTATTCGTCGGCACGGTTAAGTGGCCTCAAGTCGGCCAGTAGCGATGGCAAACCGTATCTTGGCTCGCACTGCTTCCATATTCGGCGTCCAGTTCTGGCCATCGGAGGGCGATTTTCCACCTAGAAAGAAGGAGATATTACTTCGGTGAGTGTGGGTACATTGCAGCATTTCCGTTCGGTGCGCGGTCCACTTCCGATATCGAAAGAGAAAGTGGTCCACGGTCTCTCTTGCTTGTCCACATGCACATTGATCTGTCTCGGCAGCACTAATTCGAAAAAGATATCCATTGAGTCTTGCCATACCCGTGCGGAGTTGGGCCAGCACGCTGGCTTCTTTCCACGATAATCGGTCATACAGCTGTCGCGTGTGTTTCCCTGGAAGTGCTGTATCCACTCGTCTGGAATGTCTCCCTATATTCTCAGGCAGCTCACTGCTGGGGACTGCTTGGGATCGCGCAATATTCAGAGTTGTTGACTTCATCCTAGGGACCTGTTTTTGCGAAACGGCGTCTTCTTGTGTTGCGGCTCGGGCCTGTTCTTTCGCCAGATCTAGCAGATTGTTGCCTTCACTTGTGGGAATCCACCGGACGCTGACCTGATTTCCATTCTTCTGCAGTCTTCTCATTTGCTTGTAGATCTAGCAGACAAATTCCTGCCCCAACTGTTGTCGAGGGCTCTTCAGCGTGAGAGCTGCCGCTTTATTACTCGTGATCAGTGTAATCCTAAAATCTTTCAGTCTCACGAGTGGCTTCAATATGTGCGCCATTGGCGCTAGCTCCGCGGGAACTGGATTTTGCTCTGTTCTCGCACCCAACGTGACGGACAAGACTTTCAGTCTTACTTCCCGATAGCGGGGTGGTTGTTTCTCGATCGCAGCCGCGAATCCTACCAGCTCATTCCGTGACGAGCTGCTTAACGCTTTGCCCTTTGATGGTAACAGGATCATGTTCCAGTTTAGAGGTCTTGGGGGCGAAGTGTATGATGGCGGTTTTCTCCGCCTCAAAAGTAGTTCTGCTCCTCTTTTCCCAGTGCAGTGCCTCCGCGACAATTGCTTCAATCCCTTCCCGGTTACTTTGCGCGTTTAGTCTAGTTCATAACCGTCATTGTCGAATGAAATTTCCGCGGAAAGAAGTTTTGCTTTAAGTAGCTCGAAAGAACATAATTACACCGCATGTAGGCTTGACTTTCGATCTTCAAAAGCTCTTGATTTGATTCTCAAAACTACCTGCAAGGATTTGAGTTGGTAATGAAGGGCCCGAAGGTAACGTCATGGCAGTTCTATAGTTGTAACATCCATTCTGTCCATTCAGGAAACACTAGCTCTGAAAGCTTCGTCCTTGGGAGCAAGTCGCTTATACAATCTTTGGCAAGGGTGACCTTTCGAGTAACGCGAAGACATGTTCTTTCGTTGCTTCTGGCGATGAGACTCGCGTATAATTTGCGATCGAAAAAGCCCGCTCTTTTCTGTGGCCTTCCATTTTGGGCTGATTTTCGCATCCACCCAGTAGATCCGTGATTTAAGTTTGGAAGTGTTGTAGTTCAGAGGTATTAATTGTCTTTTATTCAGAGGGAAACATTAGGCTATATATATACAACAAGAAGAACAAGTTGATTGGAAATCAACTTGATTCTTCATATAGATATATCGGGATTAATTCCGATGGTTCGGCTTGGTTCCTGATCTGCACCAGCCTTATACCACAACAGGAAGATCATTTCTTTGAGTCGACTGTTTTCCGAATTCTGGCCTGGTTTTGCGGAATTTTCTGGATTTTTTGGAGTTGCCGCACGTTGTTACCGTCAATGACCTGTATTTTTAGTTCGACCATGCAATAACAAGACGATACTAACATGCGGAGCCATCGGCGATATAATCGCTCATATGTGACGTCAGAAAAAGAATGGACATTTTATCCTTCGGATGGGAGGTATCACCACCCAAGTTTTCATATTTGGGACGCGGTACTGCTTTGTAGATTTCGTGTGGATAAAGTACACGCGTAGGCTTCATGATTATACCTTGATCACGCAGCGACCTGGGCGTCTTCGGAGCTGTAAAGACTTTGCTGACACAAAGCAGTTAGGACTGCTGAGGACTCAGACTAGTGCTCGTCTGAGGGTCTGTTCTCGTGCGACTTTGGGTTGGATGTGATACAAATTAATTGGTATAGCTAGATATGCAAAAGTGAATTCTATCGAAGAGAAAGGGTGGGGCAAGGAACAATGACAAAATGGGCGGATTGCATCTAGTAGGAAGGGTTGACGTTACCCAAACGTTGTCAGAAAGCGGTGTGATTTGACCGCCAGTATTAAGAGGCAAGTCGCCCGCTACATTTACACCGCAAAAATCCGAGAGCCCCTTGTTGGCCGTTTTGGTCTTCGCCTTTTCATGCTAAGTTACACTAGTGTCTACCTTAAATAGTATAGTATGGTCTATCACTTCTAGTTTGGGCGAGAACTAATCTGCCTTGAGAAGGGGTCACTGAAGGGGGTCTTAGACTTTTGCGGTGCTACTTTACCTAGCTGCTTCCCCCGGCCTTTCTTCTTAGTTCAATCTCTTAACTCTCTCCAAGAACTTCAACCGAGC
The DNA here is from genome assembly GCA_020086695.1 of Penicillium sumatraense. Lineage (NCBI taxonomy): Eukaryota > Fungi > Ascomycota > Eurotiomycetes > Eurotiales > Aspergillaceae > Penicillium > Penicillium sumatraense. The sequence goes on along the minus strand of JAGIKU010003281.1, from coordinate 6,688 downwards.
CGTTCACTTATCCAAGTGCATGTGATTGACGCATCGAAAAACGATAGAAAGACTGAAGGAAAACAGCAGTAACCTACGAAAGTTAACGATCTTTCAGCGGGGATTTCTCGCTTCTCTGTAAAAAAGGTTTGGAGCACTGAGAAAGAGATTACTCAACTAGAATATAAGTTAAAGCTATCGTTTCTGATGGAACCTTACAGGCAAAAGATTACGCTTGGGATGCAATTGGGGTGGTTCAGTTTGCCTAATGGAAGAAACCTCTGAAGAACGACAATACCCATATGAGGGAATGGAAGAGGAATCGGAATACTATGGCGAATTATTGGAGGATTTACTCGAGGTCCTAAGGACTGCTTCTGATTCTGATGTCCAGCACATTATCGATACAGTACGGTCGGGGTCATCTATCAATGACGTGCGAAGAGAGGTGACCCTGATCCTTGCGAAGAGTTGACGTTCTCAGGTCAACTGATAACCGAGAAGGAAGAAATGTTCTATTTACTTTCAATTGAGGGATTTTGATTTATCGTGCGCACTTTTATCGTCGACTGGCATCAACGCTTTCATGAAATGAACCGACACTTGAACAAAAATTCACCTTCATATAGAAGATATAAAGTCCGAACTTGAACCTGTAGATTATTACAATCTCTGATGAGGAAAATATTGCAACTACAGTAAGCTTTTTGCATTTGCCTCGTTTGCGTAGCTTTGAGTAATTAGGCAAAAGATAGACTTCCAAGGATCTTATGCATACGAAGACATCGACACTACATCGCAAGTGAATGTTCAGTCTTAAAAAGCTATGATTTACTGTGGTAGGACGAATCTTTATCTGCAGGGCTGTATAACAGCGGAGCTATTCAGAGATGAGCTCGCAGCATCTAGGTACTAAAAAAGGCTCGAAACCAGGCCTCTCCAACCCTACGTCGTCCGCCGCTCCTCAAATCTGTAAACACACTGCTCCACCCAACGGACCTATATCCCAATGGTTAACCTCACCACCGGACTCAGATCACATAACTAACCATTTAAAGCTATAGCTCTCTCCTTCCATAGACAACTGTTCGCCAAAATTACTCCTCTCAATCTTACTCAAAACGACTTGTATTGCAAACCCTCCAAGTCTGGATCAGCGTGCTGGTTTGCTTGCAGATCGGCCAAGACCTCGTACAAACTCCCCCACGAGCCTGACCTATCGCAAAGCCTCTTGGCAGGTAGCACCGCCAAGGCACATGCTCGTTCGGGGGTTCTACGGTTCCGGACGAATACTCACGATATCTCTTTCCTATTCTTCGATCGACTCTATGCTGATGTGGAGGTCGCCGACACGATCACTAGCTTTTTTGTTCGCCGCTGTGTCTATTTTGCCTTTTTTGGAAAATCGGCAAACTTGAGAAATGCCACTGTGACAGAAGCTGGTGACGCGGGTACCAGCCAAGGAGTAGACGGAGGGGAGAGAGTGGAGAGAAGATCATCGATGCTGTTTGTGGAGAGGGACGGTTCATCAGCCTCCCACGAGCCCCGGCAACAAACGGTTCCACCAAGCTTGCCTCCCGACAGGGCTAGTTATGAGATCGTGATAAGCCAGCATGGTTCCCACCAGCCAATCCATTCAGATGATGGGATTGAGCCCATGGATTTAGACCCTCCGAGCCCGGAAAGTGACTATGTCATTCTAGGTCGCCTAGATCAAAGCTCTCCGGACGACCCTGCTCCTAAAAAACCAAAGCGCAGAGCAATTCTATGCTGGAATTGGTATCGTGTTGCCATTCACCCGCCACGGCTCCAGAAATTTGCGATGCCATGAGTGAAGGTACCCAAATCTCGCTGGAAACAGTGCAGCTAGGATGGAGCCAGGACGAACTGGGAACGGGCGGGAGCCAGGAGCGAGAGCCAGACACTGCATCTGAGCTCGATGTCGATGTACCGGCACAGCAGCCACCTTTATCAGATAGATGCAGTGTGTCTGAAATACGTAGGTCTACTGGGCCGGAAGAACTAGATACCTTCCTTGCTGTCCTGAGGAGGGCCCAGGAGGAGCAAGAGCAGTTAGAAAAAAGGATGGTGATCGAGCGTCTCGACGAGGAACCCAACCGGCTTCATCATCAGTCGTCGTCTCCAGCTGAAGAGTGGGTTTCACCAGGAAATATGCGAGGGATGTCATACTCTACACTTTGTGACCAGCCTGTGGAAGCAATACACAAAGGCACCCAGCACACGCCAACTCAGAGTGGTCGAACGAACACTCCTCCCCAGCCTCCAATGCATGACGAATCCGACCCCCCACTCACACAGCACGTTGAAATCAGGTTTTGGTCACTCGAGCGAGGTGAATGGAACCAGCCAGACTGTCTCCTCATCGACCGGTCCGATCCGTCGCCTGTTGAACGGATCGCACGAAAGTACTCATGCTAGGGCTATTCACTCTACGATGTGCACCTACACAGCCTGCGTCCAGACCACTGTTACCGCGCTGCCACAGCCGATGGCAGCAATGCCATTTTCGTGATATCCGCGCATGAAGAGGACCAGCTTGCAGGCGCTGGAGGACCTGGTCAGGTGAAGCAGCTGGTTGTCATGGCTTCCAAAGCTGTAGCTGGGACGGTGGGACGAAGCAACACCGGCAGCAGTGAGTATCTTGATTGCGGAATTGATCGATCTTCACAGGAATGGTTTGTATCTGAGAGTGAGGTTGCAACAAGAGCATTGTTCTGAGAGGTTTCCCCTTCTGAGACGTTTGTCCTAAGACGCCCTTAATCTTGAGAAGCCCCGGTCATAAAAAGCCATAATGGGCCAAGATATATGATCTACATTCTCGACGATGGGTACTTTGTGTAGAGGATTAGCGGGTAGCTCTTTGCAGTCTTGTCCGTCTACTAAACCCCAAGGCATCCACGAGAGCTAGACGCTCCAGTTCAAAGTGATATCCTCGCATGAATATCTGCAGAGAATGAACACATCTTCGCGTTCCGCGTGATCCCTGAAAGGGGTTCAGACTGTAAGGTAATGTCCGCAGTGGCTCGACGCGGCCGGCCAGTGCTCGAGGACATCAATCCCGGACAGGTGTAAAAAGTGATAGTGACAGCGAGGCTTATCCACTGCTCAGAGATATGCGTGAATAAAGCCGATGTTTTGCGGACGGTGATGAACAGATAGCAACTTCAAAGAATTGTGAATCCTGCAAATTTTGCTCCGTGACGATACCAAAAAACAGTGAAAAGAAGAAAGGAAAAGACACGGCGACGACATGAACAGTGTTCAACGGTTGATCAGCAAGAAGGTCTTGATGGCCAGTGAACTGAACTGAACGAGGTGGTCGTTGTTTCCTGTAGTGATGAAGTACAGACGCATTTGATGAACGTAGAAACATGCTGTCAGCGTTATCAGCGCAATCTGAAGTATCTTTGTGCATGTTGAAACGGTACCAACAGTGAGAAACTGCAATACCTCCGACTATCGCTGATAATCAATGGTGAAGAACCAGCTAAAATTGGAGGGCCATTCCTGTTGACCTTTACAATGTGCAACGATCAATTCACCGACTTAAGTTGGAAGGCTGGTGGCAACGCTATAAATATCTGGCCTTGGGTCACCCCGAACAGACTTTCATACATCTTTTCTCAAACCTCCTCATGTCGACTCGGTGCAAAATGCCCTCGACTTCGCCAGCTACTCTCGGTACGTACGGACTGACTCTGAGATTTCATGCACTTGTGATCGGACTGACCCTTTGTATCACCCCTAGCCTGGCTACCCTTGATACTGAGATCTGTGACGGTAAGTGTAGTTGCCCCGTTGTTCGAAGCCATGCTGACGTGAAATATTTTCAGATCAGTCGCGTCTCCGCGGTTATTGACCAACATTAGTCGTCTTGGGAATATCCCGGCAGCCAGGATAGTGAGTTACGACGGCCCCATGTAATCCACCTACTAATGATCTCTTATAGATCGAAATTCTGCAGCCGATTTGGTTCTGTGAGAAAGTAGCGTGCCGCAGTAACTGGCAAGGTAAGTTCGATTGTTGGGTAGTCGAAAAGACTAAGCCTAGCTGATGATTCACTGGGTAAGAAGCCAACGCTTTTGGATGTACCACGAGCCAGCCCATGTCTGGTCAGTTCACCATGCGTGGTCCTGCTTATCCTCAACGCCCGGGACTTCATGTTGAGTCTCAGTGTGGATATATCTTATTCGGGCTCTATTTCTCAGAAAGTATCGCTAATGTCTCTATCTTGCCGCAGAGCGTCTAGCAATCTTGCACTGACAAGACCGGCCGAGCCACTACCTCCGAAAAACCTTGCGCCTTGTTGCTCCGAAATATACGTTGAAATGGCACTCCGCTCAATGCATTCTGGACCCAATCCAAAGGCTTCGCTTTCCCGATCAGCCACGCGGTAACGTTGCAATTTACTCTCATCTCCCCGCTTCACCCTGTCAGATCCAGAGCTAACTGTGAAAGTAACAGGACATTGCCATATTCCGACAGCTCTGTTCTCTTGTCCACATCTATTCCGAACCTTGTCGGCCTGATCCGTCCATGACACCGAATGAGTATCGCAGCATTCAACAAGAAGAGGGGAAATCCCGCATCAATGACCATTACGAAAACCACAGCTTCTTCCGAAACTGCCTCAGATCGCGCCATAAAGCAAACGTTATCAGGCAATATCTTTGCCCTAGTCGAATTACTAGCCCTGCTCCGGTGCCCCTTGACTTGGTGCAACTGCATGTCCGCTGGCCACTGGCTGTGTCCGTTCCAACCGCAAAGGCATACCACTGCGCGTTGGAGAATGTCCGTCCGCTCCCACAGTCGTTTTCTCTAGTAAGAGCTGCTCCTGTTTCTCGAGTATGTTTGAACGAACTAACAAACTGACGCTTGCCTCGTCTCTAGATCACCCATGGTCGATGTAAAACTACTGCCATGGTAAGTGAATGCCGCCTTCTGACACGGGACATGTTGCTGATGTAGATAGGCAATGTTTCGGTCTTAATTAGACATTTCTCACATCCAATCGAAATATATCACGGCCGCTATCACGAATCCCATCAGGTCGAGAATACACCGAGCTGTACGAGTTAAGCTTGACGTTGATGATTGATCGAGGAAATGTCGCGGAGGAATCTTTTGGCCGTACTGAAATCAAGACGACGAGCTAGAGCTGGCGAGTTCCATTTTCATCCCTGAAAGTTCAGAGCCCAGCTGACCACGTGTTCAGACCGCCGATATGAAGATGATCTATTCTTCCCGCACTAGTTATGGCATGCTGAATGCCACCGAACGCTCCTCACAGTGTCACCGAGGGGCACAGACTCGCTCGGAGAAGCATGCCTCGCAATGGTCGTGATTCCCCTATGATATTGTAGTCCGAAAGATACAAGTCGGTTTTCAATCAGATGGAGGGGAAAAGAAGAAGACGTCCTCGTTGCCTCCGAACGCAGCCGTTGATACCAACGCGACTTGGGAAAGGCCTACTGCGCCATGTGAATGCACCGCGATCTGTCCCACGACACGCGTTCATGGAGCCACACGTCGATCACTCAATTTCAAGACGACCACAAGTGCGCTGACTTTGGCGACATGCCCATACTACGGGAAGTATGAACTCACCACATCCACTCGAGGCCAAGACGTAGGCAATTCTTGTATGATACGTCACAAAAACATCCGAGGAAATGGCTCGGAGAGCCACGTTGGTTGTGCCAAGACAGCATGATGAGCGAGATCTGTTGTTCCGTCCAGGACAAATGAACGCACGGTGCTGGAATCGAACCCGTGCATCGTTTTAGGTACGCCATTTCGACTGGGCCAAAAAGGATTTCAACCGCAGCGGGATGAGTTTGGCTTCCTTATCCCCACATCATCCCGGGCAGAACAGCAGCAGCCATACCCGAAGTCGACATTTTCAGTTCCAGCAGCGTCGTTCATTCGGCCATACCAGGAGGAAATAATACTTCGGATAATACTTGGAACCCGATGGATAGATGAATATATTAGCGTTTATAGAGTTAGCTAGTGGGTTTTCTCGTATTCCATCTCCAATGATAAATAAACGGTTGCGATCTAGAGATATATATCGTGTGTCGGTAGGCGGCGGCAATGATAGTTTGCGGCCATACACTCTGCCCCGGAACGGTCTATTATTGAAAACACACGACCAGATTCGACCCGAGAAGATCGCTCCGCAAAGTGAACTCAGACGAATTGAGTACAGACAAACTATATTCTACAAATACATCCGTCTTAATCCACGCTTGCCTTCAGTGCACGCCTGTTAATTGGCATGCAACTTGACTTGACCTACTGGTATGTCACCATGTAGTCAAAATCAGCCTGTGTAGAAGGCATTACTTCACTGCTCAATATTGACCACCATGTCGGTGTCATTAATTCTCTCATTGCCTGTCGGTCCTCGTGCTGACGCCGGGATGACTGTTTTGAGGCGGTGGCGAGGCGGTGTCTATCACCGGTGGCTACTTCACCGCCCGGCCGGGTCCACCGCGGGTCAACGACCATCAACGACCGTCCACAACGCTTCACATTCACCCACCATCACCATCACCATCAGCCATGCCCTTCATTGTCAGCAATCGTCAGCTCTCACCATGCCCACGACCGGTCTTTGTCACTTTCACAAGAGACAGAGCCTCCACACCGGCGTTGACTCTTTTGGATGGCGGTTGCCTCTACC
>JAGIKU010003210.1:0-32127 GCA_020086695.1 Penicillium sumatraense | reverse complement strand
AAGTTAAAATAGAAAGAGAAGAGAGAAGAGAAGAGAGAGTAGTTATATCTTACTAGCTTTCTTTATTAATATATAGTTCTTTACTATTATGCCTTCCTAATTAGGTAGAGGTAATCCTATAGGTTATACTATAAGACTATAAGGTAGCGATTTTCTGTAGGTAACTAATCTTATCTTTATAATAGTAGCCTTCCTCTCTTCTGTAGTAGTTAACCTCTTATAATATTAGTTCTGCTATTTCTTCGACCTTACTAGCCTCTTAGCTGTCTAATAGGATTTCACTAGGGTAAGTTTACTACTTCTTTATCTCTGACTATATTATTCTAAGAAAAGAACTTCTTTAGTCTATTACTATTAAAAGATTTAGGTTAATAGGTAAGATTATATAAGATCGTACTATTAAGTTTACTTAGTAAATAAGATCTACTTTTAACCTTATAAATTTAATAAGGCCCTAGCTATTGAAATTGTAATTTTGTTCTCGAACTATGGTCTATACTATAAATAGTATTATATAACAGAACTAGATCTCTCTTCTTAAATTGCTTATTCTAGATCCTATAGTGATTATTAAAGAAATTTGTATTTACTTCTTTTAGGCAGTATATATAAAGGACTACTTCTTTAATATCTTAATCTCTCTTTTTAAACTGCCTAGCTCTTATAGCTAGTAGGTCTTTTTAGTTACAGACCTCGTACTATAGCAACACACTCTATATAGGTATTTATAACTTAATCAGTATAACAGGATATTTTCTATACAGAAAGAAGAATAGACTTATTCCTATTATTACATTTACTATAAATCGATCTGCTATTAGCACTAAGTAGAAATACAGCCTCTAGGGTCTCTTAGGTTACTAAGAGATATTATCGATCAGATAACCTTCTGTTATTTTCAAGAGAGTATCTTTCATAGTTCGTATTACACATTCCACAGGACCATTAGAACCAGAGTAGTATACAGAGATCTTAACTCTCAATATCTCTACCTGATCTAGAAATTTTATCAGATCTCCACGATTTTCAGGTCCTATATTAATAACTATCTCTTAGAGAACACTATAGCGACTAATAATATCTTCTCTAATAAACTAAACAACACTCTCTACTTTTACAGAATATAGTACTCTAGCCTTAGTCTATCTACTAATAGAGTCTCTTACCTAAATAATAATACTATCACTATCTTCTAGGAGTATCCGAGTTATATTAATATACTATTTATTAAAGAGCAACAGTAGTTACATAATAATAGCAGATTTATATAGGCGATTTAGCGCTCTAGCTTAATATAAAGAACAGATTTTAACATATTTTAATACATCTTTATATACACAAGACCACTAGTAGCGATATTTAATCAGTATATATATAGCTTTGTATCCTTTATAGCTAAGATTATTATAGATAGTTTTTAATATAGTCTACTAATCTTCTTTACTATCTAAAACCCTATATAGTAATTCAGTATTCCCCTTAACACATTAAAACAAATAACACTCCTAAACAATAAACTTTATATATTTTCTCTTAAACAAATAGAATTTAGATAGGCTTATATACTCAGGTCTCTATAAGATTATTAGATACCTAGTAATTTACTCAGACTCAACAGAGTATCTTTTATATAGTACATAAATATTAAGATCCTTAATATTAGCAGTAACTAGATAGTAGCTTATATAGAGATACAGAACTTCTGTATTAACAAAATCATTAATATCTTACTCCTAGGCTTTCTTATCTATATCTTCCTTAGTAGGTAGTCAGTAGGACAGGGTATCTACTATACTATTACTAGTACCTAAAATATACTTAACATCGAAATTAAATAGCTAAATCTATACAATCTATCATATAACTAAGGCGCTAGAGAGGTTAGTTACAGTATAGTTTAACTAGACTACTAAAGTATTTATATCAGTTTCTAGGACAAAGTATACACTATACAGCCAGTATCGAAATTTCTTAAATACTATTAAAACTATACAACATTCTAGCTTCCCAGTATTATATTTTAACTCAGTATCAGACTAAACTCTAGATTTATATCTTACAGATTTACAAACACTATCTCGAACTTATATAAGTACTCCTCCCTATCCTTTTACAGAAGTATCTACAGCAACAATTATAAGAAACAGATAATAGTTATAGTCTATCAGTAGGACTAAAGGAAATTCTGAAAGACACAGTTTCACTTTTTTAAATATATATTAATATATTTCAGACTATATAAAATAGGCATTCTTACACAGAGTATTATAGAGAGATTTTATAATAATTTAGAAGCCTTTAATTAAGATACAGAAGTAGACTATAAGGCTAATAAATAATCGAAGCTTATCCTTTAATAGAGAGATAGGCCACTATATAATCTTTACTACTTTTATCTTATTAGGTCTCCTACTATTAATATTACAGATCTATCCTACAACTTCAATTCCTTTCATCATAAATTAAGATTTTTTAGTAGAGATAACTATACCTACTAGCTCTAAGAGATATAGGGTTTCATCAAGATTTTAAACATATTTAAGGACATACTACTAGATACCTTCTTCTATAAACTCATTATTATATATCGTTCAGAGACCTTTAACTACAATATCATTAAGATAAGAGCAAGCCTTAGTACTAAAGATACTATATAAAATAACAGATATAACTCATTAAAACTAGACAACTAAATTTACTGCTCTCTAAAGGATTATAGTCTAACAAAGTAAACCTAGAGGTGTTTAAATAGTAGTAAGGTCTCGATTATCTTTATATAGTTCAATTTAATTATAGCCTAAGAAGAGATTAACTATAGATATAATAACTATTCCTATAAATTCTTTAGTAAACTTATCTATAATAGGAGATATATTAGCATCTCGCTTTATTACCTTATTAATTATTATAGCTATATTAACTATCCAATATTTCCTAGTTTACTTCTTTCTAACTAGGAACTATAGGTTTTAGTAGAGACTATCGTAAGATTCTAATACACCTTTCCTTAGTCTATCTCGTAGTATTTCGATAACAGTAGCAGTTAGAGTATATAGAATCTTAAATCCTAGATACTACTATACTTTATACAGAATAGTTTTAATACACTAAAGAGGCATCACCTCTCTACAGATCCTACAAATATATTCCTACTCCTAGACTAGTACTCCTTCTCTTTTAAATAATAGTTCTCAGAATAGTACTCTCTTATATAGTAGTAGATCCTTCTCTACTAGTAATAACACTTCTTATTCTAGAATAAGACAGACACCTCTTACGATCTCAGAAATACAAAGTTTAAGTAAATAATCGAATTCAGTTCTAATATCTACTATACAGAATCGAGTATAGTACTTTTTAAGATATTTATTCTGCTAATCAGGATAACTAGTTAGAGTAGTACTATCTAAGCCAGATAAATTTACAGAACAGATTTTATTAGCCTTTCTTTTATAGAGTATATTAATAGGTACTTAATAATAGTACTTATATTCTAGATAGAATAACTAGATATCTACTATATTATTAAAAGAGAATCCTATACGATATTCCTAGGTATAGTTATTATTAACCTATAACTATAGTATATTTTAAGGAGATAGTTTTCCTATAAGAAAATCTCTAGTCAGTATTATATATAATTGTTTTTATAGGATTTTCTTATTTTAAAATATTTTTAGTTAGATTACTGTTTTCTAAGAGTGAGAAGGAGATAAGACAGATAAATCAGATTCAGAAAGCAGTAATTTAGGACAGGTAAATAAAGTCTCTACACTTAGTATTAAAACAGAGAGTAACTACACACCTATATACTCTATTTGTTATTTAAAGAAACAAAATCCTAAAGCTATAGCTAATCTTTAAAGATAGATCTACTATCTCTAGAGTAATAGACAATAAAAGATATCTATTACTTACAGTCCTTATTAAAAATAGTATACATAACACAGCTATCTATTATTTCCTTAGTCTACAACCCTATATTACTTACCTATAATCAGTCTAGAAGTAATTTATTAGTAGTATTATCTGTTACTATAGTATAGGAATTAACTATAACACTACTAATAGTAATAGATAAGTACTCAAGACAGACTATAATACTAATTCTATAATCTCTATCTACTAGGGTAAGCTAAAGATAGAGTTTAAGCTATATATTAGGTAATATACTTATTCACTTAACTACCTTTCGATAAATAATATTAACTATACTTCCTATATCAATTAATACTTTAACAATTTAGTCTCTTACTACTATAGTAGTATATATAAAACCTTATATATATTCCTAAGATAACTTTATAGGACTATCAATAACCTAAACTACTCAGAAGTTAACTAACAAATTAATAAATAGGGAAGCTAAAATATTATCTAGACCAAAGGAGTTAAACTAATTATATACTTTCTTCTATAAGTCCTATACCTAAGTATCTATATACTATAATAGACCTACTATAGTAGTATTAATAGGCACTTAGTTAATAATATTAGTAAGTTTCTGACTAATAGCCTCAGTACTAATATCTTTACTAACCTCTATATAAATATAAAGTATAGTACTAAGTAATTTACTAATAGAGATTATAATATTAGTTTCCTAGACCTTTTATAGTATTAGATCAGTAATTATAGAATACTTCTCTACTATTAATAGGTCCTATAGTCCTCTAATACAATACAGAGCATTATTAGGAGAAGGGTTTCCTATAGAAAAATCCTATAAGGTTTAATCTTACAATATTTCCTATATATTATCTAGCACTATTACTATTAGTTTGATATTATTAGCTTCTTTAACTAGAGCTTAAAACTAGCCTTATTAAGCGTTCTGAGTACACATATATTTAGGAGTATACTGTTTTCCTTTCCTAATATAACCTTCCTAAACCTATCCTCTAATAGTATTAACTAGCCCTATCTAGTACTTATCTCTATATTCTTCCTTACTCTTAGACAGTTTTTCCTATACAGGTTCAGAACTAAGAAGAGAGGCAGTAATATAATATACTAGAGCTATATAATAATTATTACTAAGAGTATAGTTTAATAATACTCCTGAGTACTATATAGATACTAAAGAGACTAACTAGATATAATTACTTCCTAATTAGTAAGTATTTTAATTTATCTATACTATAAATTGTTTAGGAATTAAGTCCTTTTATAGAACTCCTATTCTTACTCTCAGTTCTAGACCAGAATTAGCCTTAGTTCTAAGAGTAGTTTAACTAGTTATTTTATTCTGATAGATTATACCTTTTGCTTTAAAATCTCGAATAGTATTATATTATTTAGGTATACTATTATATAGCTCTCTATATATCTAATATTCTCTAGGAGGATTCACTCCTATACTATTTAACAGTATTCCTCTGTTTTGCTTATATAGATAGTTATTTCTGTAGTCTGTTTTCGTATCTAGCTTTAGAGTAAGAGCTTCTAATCTCTAGGCTATATTATTAATTACCTTCGAGATTTACTCTTCTTATCGATTATTAAGTACTATAACAGGAACAGTCGAAATAGAGAAATATAGAGACACAGGCATAGGAGGTAGCTATTTCTTAGTTAAAGAAGCTAGTATAGCTTCCTTCTATTTAACCTTTCGATAAACATTTACTTTAACACATAAGTTAGTCTAAACTTACTAATATACCTTATTATATAAAATTTTATTATTATAAGAGCGAGCTTTCAGAGCATACTACTTTAATATCTTTACTTACTATTTCTTAGGTAGACCTTTAATCAGCAGATCTATCCTTTTACTATCACTTAAGTAACTAAACAGGAACACCTCAGTAGAAACCTTATAGAACTCGCTTAAATAGCACCTAATTTTATTATTAGTAGACTAATTTATACTAATAAGCTTATTAAGATACCTCTTATTATACCTTAATTATTTATTATCCTAATTATAATAGTAGTCTAGGAATTCCTCATAAAACAATACCTAATCTCTTATCTTCTATATAGGTTGACTTTCTACCTAGATATATAGTAGTCTTTAGTAGTATTAGAGAAGAAGATCTATAATTACTTTATATCAGACAATACTATTTCGACAGTATATATTCTCTAGCTTCCTCAGAAAATCAGATATATTAGCCTTATTAAAAGTTAGAGCTCCCTAAGATCCTAGAGCTAGTATCGTACTATATATTATCTAATATATTAGTTAAGAGGGCAGGACAGTATAATAAGAAGTAGGCAGTACAGAATCTAGTATAGGCTTAGTTAGTAGAGAGCAAGAAAGAGAGAGATCAGGAGCTCTTACAGTATCTTTAGGGCTTATAGGACAAGATAGTTCACTAATAGTCGATCTAGAAGCTTTAGAGAGCAGTTCTCGAAACTAAGTAAATTATTCTATAGTAGTAATAGATACAGCTATTCTGCTAGGAAGTTCACTATTATTACTGCTATTATTAATAGCTATAGTTCCTAGAGATCGTTTTCCTGTAAGAAACCTAGAGATAGAAGAATAAGAATAAACAGAACAAATAGATATAATATTAGAGAATAAATTAGCCTAACAGGATAACCCTAATATAGAAGTAGTTATAGAAACAGAATTCGAAACAGAAACAGATAATAATAATAGAAAAACAGAACTAGAAACAGAAGCTTTTATACCTGATAGTAACAGTAATAATAAGGACTCTAATAATCGCTATACTAACAGTAATTCTGATATATCTACTTTCTTTTCAAATAAATAACACAATATAATCGATAAAAAGACCTAATTCAGAGTAGTATACCAGATATAGCCAATACCTAAGTATATTTTAACCGCTATCTTATATAGTTAACCCTTTATTATTCGTAATACTTTTTCTAGTACTATAGTATCTCTACTATACTAATCAGCAAGCACTAATCTCAGAAACCTCTTATATTTAGCTAATAGTAGTATTTCAGAAACCCTTTATAATATATCCGAATCGCTGTTTTTCTGTCAAATCCTCTCAGAGTCAAATACAATACCTATCTTTTTTATAATAGAATTGTTTTTACTTTCAGCCACCCTTATTAAATAAGCCTTCCCAGGGACACCATATAAAAGATAGGAATACTCGATAGCAGTCTGTCAAGCAGACAGATCGATTACAAAGGGACAAAACCACCACACACAAAGTATACAGGACAGGGGTAGACAGGCATAATACTAAGATAAATAGGATAAGATAAACAGAACATAATAGGATAAATAACAGAACCTTATATACAGTAAATACTATACTGCTATCTTAGCAGGAACCTCAGGAAAGTATATTCAGAAAATTAGTAATCTAGAAAATAAAAATAAGATTCGATTATTAATACGATTCTCTGAATCGCTTACTGAATCTCTGTCTAAGTCGCTGACTGACTCGCTTAACTAATTCCTTAAGTGACTCCCTAACTAGAACTAACTAAATACAAACTATTTATCCTCGTATACCTAATATAACCTAATATAACATAATCAGAACAGAATAGCCTTATTAGTAAGGCCTTAAACACATGACAGGGGATTCTAGTGTTGAACCGCAAATCCCCACTACACTAGGTATAAACTATATAGCTCACTATAATTACTCCTAATACCTATATAACCCTTTACTAAGTTATCTATAGACTTTATTATAGGACTACCCGAGATCTATTTTAAAACTAGCACTGTTAATACTATTCTTATTATTATATACTGATTAACGAAGTATATATAGTTTATACCTGTCTTAGTTAAGACTAGTACAGAAAAACTTACTCAAATCTTCTTTAAAGATATTAAATTAGAATATAGTAATCCTACTAGTATTATATCAGATCGAGGATCGATCTTTACCTTAAAATTTTAGTTATCGCTATACTATAAATCTAATATTAAGCTACACTATACTACTATATTCTATCTATAAACTAATAGATAAACAGAGTATATAAATTAAGTTCTTAAAGATTACCTCTGATATTTTATATACGAAGAACTATCAAATTAGCTATAGTTATTAAAAACTGCTTAGTATATGTCTAACACTATATATAATAAAATAATTAGGATAACCCTATTTAAAGCTATATTTAGCTATTTACCTAACTTTCAGCTTAGGGACTCTACAGGAAATTCCTCTAATATTACTCCTAGTACTAAAGAGTATCTATATTAGCTATAGAATATATATAAGAAGACTAAGGAAGCTATAGCTTATATATAAGCGAACCAGAAAAAGTATTATAATAATAAGTACTAAGCTCATAAATTTAATATAAATAAGCTAGTTAGACTTTTAACAAAAAACCTCCGACTTAAGGGCATTAAGAAGTTAAGTCCTAGATAGATTAGACTATTTTGTATTACTAAACAGATAGAGAAGCAGGTATATTACTTAATTCTACTTAAGAAATACTCTCAGCTATATAATATATTTCTAGTCTCTTTACTTCGTAATTAGATCACTAACGACCTAGATATAATTCTAAAGATACCTGATCTTAAAGATAAATTAGAATAGGAAATTAAGGAGGTTAAAGAAAAGAAGGTTATATAAGGAAAAACCTTTTATAAGGTGAAATAGATATATTAGCCTAGTAAATATAACACCTAGGAGTCTAAAGAAAATATAGAGAACACAAAACAGGCGATAAACTAATACTTAAAGAGTATAAAGGCGAAACAAAAGTAAAATAAATTATAATTTCTAAGGATAAAAAATTTCATAAAAGAGAGAAAAACACAAAGAAAATTATATAAAGTACAGAAATATATTTCCTACTATCTTACTTAATATTATCTTACTTAATATAATTATTTATTACTTAATTTATCTAATCCTTCTCTTAACTAGTTTAAATTCGAACTATATTAGAACTATATCTATATTACTAAAACTAGACACTAAGATACTTAGTAAGATTATAAACAGATATAGTAACTACTACTCTCTGACTATCTCTACTAGCTATACTATTAATACTAGAGAGATCTCCTATAGTATACACTATCTCTTCTAAAAAGTTTTAGATAGTACTCTACTAGAGATTAAATCTAGTATTAGCAGACTTAAGACCTAATAAGAAATTAAATTACGATTAGTAATTAAGTACTAGCCTTAGGATAATCTTATTAGTTCTAGTTATAGAGTAAGGTTTAGACAGAATAGAAGTAAGAACCTAATAGTAGGTATTTATCTTATTAAGATAGATCTACTTAGTATCTTTGTTATCTACTATATAGGCTTTTAGTCCCTATTTAGACTAATATTGTATAATAGCCTCTTAAAATACTTTAGTTAAAATATATAATTTGTATATAGTAGCTACCTAAGAGATAGGACTCTAGATAATAATAATACCTCTATAGCTATCTATAGTACTAAGAGTACCCCTATAAGCAACTTTATATACCTAATTAATCAGAAGCCAGAAGTTATAAGTATCTATTAATATTCTAAGCAAGACCTATATAAATTATTAGTAAATATAATTTAAGCTATTATAGAACTATATACTATATTATATATATATTTCGTATATAGATTTATATACTAAGAATAGCTCTTAGAATAAGTACGATCCTAAGTATAATCGACTATAAAGGTTGCTATCGCTATCGCCAGATCAGACTTGTAAATAGTATAGTCTAAATATATAATATAAAAGTAATTTTGTATAATCTAGAGATAGTTCCTTAGAGAACTAAGATTATTATTACTATCTCTATTACTATCTCTATCTCTATCTCTGCCTCTATCTCTATTACTACCTCTATTAGTACCACCTCTGCCTTAACCACAGCTATAGCTACACCCTCTACTACCACCTCTACTATATCTATAGCTAGTTATAATAAGACACAAAACAGATAAGATTTAGATACAATACTCTAGAGATATACAAGATAATAGACTTTTTCTGAGACATTTTCTCCTACTAGGAGTTTTTCACAGTTTTTTATATCTATTATATCTTTATTCAATATTATAAAGAAACTCCCTAAACACTATTATATTATATAATTACTATACACTTTGTACTTAAAATATATTAGGTAACAGATTTCTTTAAAGCTATTTACTTTAAATTACTATTTTAATTGCTCTTTGAGTTACTAATTTAGATACAGAGAACTACTCTTTCGAGAAGAGAGGATAGTTATCACAGAATCTAGGGTTCTCAGTCACAAGACCCAGTATCACAGACTTTAAATCTCACACATATCTACTATTCTTTATCATTAATACTGAGCTTCGTTAACTTAATCTGTATACATTAATCGTTAGGTGTTAATCATTAACTTAATCTATATAAGTATATCGTTAACAAATTGTTCTATTAATATAAAGTAGTAGTAAGTCAGATATAATCTATATATATACCCTATACACTTCTGACTATATTCTCCTAAATACCCTGTACTCCTCTAGATTCTAGAGATCAGAATTCAGTTATACTCTTTTATAATAGCTACTATTATTCTTATTAATAGATTAAATACTTTCTTGTTTGTTTCTAATATATTCCTCCTATAACTAGTACCCTACTCTCTTACTATCTGCCTAATATATTAGTGCTAACTAGCTAGCTGGCCTGACCCCTTTACAATTATAATTATAGAAATTTTATAGATTTTAGTATTATATCTAATATTTTATTATTAGATCTATATTTATTAAATAAAAATTTTAAAGCTAATATTATTTACTTTAAATATAATAAATAAAACTATTTTAAATATAATTATTTTTAATTAACTAAAACTAATAATAGAAAAAGAAAGTTAAAAAACTAGACTTATTTAATAATATTAAAATATTTATTAATATTATAAAAAAAACAAGTTTTAATTATTCTAGATTTATCTAATTATTTAAATTTATAAATATCTAAAAAAGAGTTTAAAAAAGAGTATTAGATTTAAATATTTTTTTATATTATAAATAATATTCTTTTTTTATTAGTCTATAATTAAAAAAGATTAAAAAAAATAAACTAATATATATATTTATAAATTATAAAATTATATATATATATATATTAAAATAGATACTTTAAAATCTTTTTTAAATTAATTTTAAATAATTATATTTTAATATTTAAAAATTAAGTTATTAAATAAAAATATTTTTATTATAGATAGTTATATATAAATTCTAATAATATAAGTTATTTAAAAAAAATTAATAAAAATAATTTTATTTATTATATATTTTATAAAAAATAAAAATTCTATAGATATTAATTTATTTATTATTTTTTTTATTTTTTTAATTTCTAGATTAAGAATATTCTATATTATTTTTTAAATATATATAAATAGTTATTTTTAAAAAAGCTTCTATTTAAATAGATTATTTTTTATAATATTTATATTAGAAATATACTACTAATTAATATTAATATTTATTTTTTTTAAAAAAGAAATATTAAAAATAAAGATAATAAATTAAAAATCTAATTTAATATAGATTTATTTATTTACTTTTAAATATATAAAATTTTTCTATTATTTTTATATAAAAATTAAATAATATATAATAAATATATATTAATTATTAAATATTAAATAAATTAATAAAAAAAATAAATATTTATTATTATATATCTAGAAATTATTAAATTATATAGATTATATATAGATTATAACTAAAATTAACTTTATATCTAAATATTAATAAATTAGAATAAAAAAAGAATTAATTTAAAAAACTATATTTAATATAATATAGAAAAAATATAAATAATTAATAATATTATTTAGATCTTATAATATATTAATTCTATTTTTATTTATTATAAATAATCTTTTTTAGTTTTATTTTAAATAATTTATTATTATTTATTTTAATAATATTTTTATTTATTTTTAAATAAAAAAATAATACTATAAATATTTATAATAAGTACTAGAACTTTTTAATAAATATTAATTTATAGTTTAATCTAATAAATATTTTATTATTATTAAAAATAGTATAATAATAATAATTTTTTTTAATAATAATATTATAATATATTTATAAAATTAGAAATAAATAAATAAATATTTAATTTAATAAATTTATAAGTTTTAAAAATAAGATCTTTATATATAATATTAAAAAAAAAATTAGATATAGTAGTTTTTAATATATTAAATTATAAACTTAATTTTATTAAAAATTATCTATAAATATATTAAAATTTAAATTAATATAAAATATTATTTTTATTATTCTTATAATAATACTATTTTTAGTATATATTATTTTAAAAAAATTTTAAAAAAAATTAATTTAATAAATTTATAATAAAAATTATATTTTAATATATTATAAATTTATTATATTATATATATAAAGAATCTAGTTATTTAGATTATTTAAAACTAAATAAATTTATTTATTAAGACTTTTAGATTTCTATAAATAAAATAAATAATTTAAAATAATTTTCTATTTTTATATTTAAATTTATTTTTATTTATTAAAAAAAATAAAAATATTATAATTTAAAATAATTATAGTAGAACTAAAAAAAGTAAACTTAATTTATAAAAAAACTTACTTTTACTATTAAATTTAAAAAATAGACTAAAAATACTTTAAACTAAATATATTTAATTTTCTAAAATTTAATAGTAAAACTATTTTAAAATAAAAAAACTTAAATATATTTAAAAATATTTAATTAAAAAGATCTAATAAATAAATAAAAATATTTATAATCTAATTTATTTTTTTTAAAATAAAATTATAAATAAAATTATTTTTTATATTATAAAAAGCTTTTTTAATAAAATAATTAAAATATTAAAAGTTTTAATAGTTTTAATATATATAAATAAATTTAAAACTAAAAATAATTTATATATAATATTAATATTTTAAATAATTTTAAAATAATTTTTAAAATATAATTTCTATAAATATTTAATATAAAAAAAACAATATTTAGATTTCTTAATATAATAAATAGTAAAAAAACTATTTTTAGTAAAATAATTTAAATAAGATTTTATTTACTAATTAGTATTATAATATATATATCTATATATATATAATAATTATAAAATTATTTTACTAAAGTTATTTAGAATAGAGTTATTACTAGACTAAAGTTTAACTACTAAAAAATATTAGTAATTAAAACTATTTAAAAAAATATAAATATTTATTAGTTTAGAAATAATTATATAGTATATTAAAAACTTAGAAATTCTAAAACTAATAGAATACTTAAAATAAGACTTTTTATATTTAATATTATTATTATAGAACTAAGTTATTAGACTAGAGATCTATAACTAGATAAAGATAAAAATAATATAAAATATAATTAAAGAGTATTATTTCTATTTGGGCCCCCGCCGCCAGAAACAGCAGCTCCCCACCCCCGGTTTAGCTCCTGCCCCACCCGCCCCGACCTGGTTTAGCGCTATCCAAATACAGTTTAGACGTCACGCTATTCCGTAAAGGGCACATCCATCGCCTCACCGCCTCCTGACTGATGCTGTTGGATCTATAAATCCCTGGTGCGTCGCTCCATCGTCCGCGCCTTCTTCCCACCTTTTCCTCCCACCCATCAACGCTTCCAAGTCGCTCCTGGTTGGACTGACTGATTTAGTCGATCGGCCTGACTCGGGTCGAGCTGAGGGATTTTTCGCCACACTGCCCCCCTGCCTCTCCCGGCCATCTTCTCTGGGGCGCTTATCGGAGGATCGGAGGACATGACCCCTCTTCGCTTCACTCAGCTGGATTGAATTCACTACGAAGACTTGGCTTGTTCATAAGCCTCCAAGGTCCGTGGGACTCGTCGAAAAGGCGTATCACCTCTACTATTTACGCGACTGAACAGCCTGTCCAGAAGCTTGATTCCAGCTTTCCTGGACACGAGAACGGGTCTTTTCCAAATGCCCATGTGCTATTTTTGCCATTGGATACGACACTTGGGTGCTCTCCAGTGCCAGCGCAGATGGTAATGGTTAACCCGAAATGGTCGGGCATGTCAGACCAAATGGCCAAACCTCAGCCAGCGGAATGATCCATCACGATCCACAGCGGCGCAGCGGCGCCAAGTAAAGCGACGAGTGCATGCCTATCATTGCCATGCATGGTGTTCCCGGCAGGGTTTCGACATCCTGGCCCTGAGCTGAGAAGTACGTGCTCTGATTGCGACAGCGAGGATTCTCCAACCAATTGTGAAAGTGCCCGAGATGATTCAGTAGCCGCCTTAGGCTCAGACACATCCGTCTGATGTTACATTTCTAGCGGAGCTGAAGGAAGACGCCCGTCTACCCTAGCCTGGCCCCGATATGAGACTTTGTGTGGGAACGCCATGCAGGTATCGAGCAAATCAGATGACATCGCAACCCTTCTTTTCATGATTTACAACGGCTCATACCTCTTATGCTAAATTCCTATTGCTCAACGCAGACAAGGTAGATTTTTCTCTTGGCTTGTGTTTGCTCGTATCTATTCTCTTGAATGATCTTCTTGTCCCTTGAACACTCGGGTAGTCAACTGATATAGATCGCTTGTTTCCAGTTGTTCAGTCCCTCTTTCTCGTCAGTCTCTAGTATCATGTCTGTGACTCTTGATAACATTCAATTTTACCATGGCCCATCTAAGCCCAGGACTCAACCTTATTTTGCTTTCGACAGCAAGCGGAACATGTCTGGTACCCCATTGTCGGCTCGGCC
Organism: Penicillium sumatraense; assembly: GCA_020086695.1. Lineage (NCBI taxonomy): Eukaryota > Fungi > Ascomycota > Eurotiomycetes > Eurotiales > Aspergillaceae > Penicillium > Penicillium sumatraense. The sequence continues at coordinate 17,456 of JAGIKU010003210.1, read as the reverse complement.
ACCCGAGTTTGCAAACGACTCGACCCTTTCGGCGATAGACCACTGCGAACCTCTTTCTTCAATCCTTCATCCAGATAATATCATAGGCCAAGAAACACTTCAGCCACCAAATATATTTGATATTGAGATGAGTAGGATGTGGGAAAGGGTGCCGACATCCGAACATTCTTATGAGAGCGGTGCCTCTTTTGCACAAACGCTTGGCTGTCATCTCCAAGAGCTGTCAAGCAAAGGGCTGTCGGGAAATTGTAAGTTGGCGCTCCGAAATGTTCTTCATCGCAGGCTGCTAATCATTTCTGTCTACAGCGGCATCGCGTGCTTTACGTGAAACGATTGAATTCGACAGTTCAGGCTTAGTTCCAAGGTCCCATTCATTTTGCAACAGACCATCGTCATCCCCTGCTTTGAATATTACGGAGTCCTCTTCACCAAGAATAGTGGATTCGTCTTCTATTAGTTCGTTTGCGCTAGAAGACACCCAGCAGCAAGAAGACCATCGCCCACGTGCGACCGCCGAATCTTCCAGCCTAGCCAATATCGAGGAAATTTCCAACATCTCTAGTACATTTCGTGAACACTCTTCAAGCCATCCGTTCTCTTGCACCTCATCCTGCCAAGGTCCCGCCTCCAGGGCAACAAACGGGAGAAGCCTATCCTTCCCTTTGCCGGGTGATAGCCTTGGTGGCCGTCAGGTAGGCCACACCGGATTAGAGTCGGATTCCTGTCCTACGAGCGTTGCTGTGGCAGATAGTCCCAGGCCAGCCAATCCACTCCATGTCAACACACCAGATTTGACCAACGTGGAACAAGCCACCAACTGTGGTCATGATATTTCTCAATCAAGAGCAGCTAGTGGCACTCCTCCAATGCGCAGGAAAAAAAGAGAATACAAACAGCCTTCTACTGGCAGACAATATACTACACCTGAAGACCGACGTATGTCTGTCGCTGTCGCTGTGGTGATACCCCCGCCACGCCCACACCATTTGCGCGGTATGCGTTCAAGCGCAAAACCTGTTTTGTCGGATGCCGACCACAGCGACAACGGCAAAAGCTTCGATGATGCCTCGGACGAAGTCTTCACAAATGAGTCAATTGAATCAGAATTCTCGGTATTTGAAGACCACCAAGGTTTTGTGGAGGTAGATGATCACTCAAATATGGCCGCTTCGTGTCATGCTAACGACATGTCCCTGAATTCCTCGACCAGCCATCGCGGGTGTAAAGATATTATGGGGCGGGCCATCCTCACCATGGAAACCCTGGGGCCTGAGCCCACTTACTTTTTCACCTTTATGCCCGACAACATCCGCTCGATGCCATATAAGCCTGTCCAAAAGTCTCCTCGCGACTCCGAGAGACCGGCTAGAATTGGAAAGATCCAAATAAGAAGAGGTCTTTCCCACGACAAAAGGAAATGTCGGCCATATTCAACCGACGAAGACCGTTTACTCGTGAAGCTGAAGGAAGAAGAAAGGAAGTTGGCGTGGGGGGAGATCACGAGTCACTTTCCTGGTCGCAAATCATCATCATTACAGGTACACTATTCTACCAAATTGAGGCGTAGAAAAACCAATAAAAGTTGCCTGCGAAGTCGGAAGGGAGCCAGAAGCCAGAAACTGAAAATACATACTCTTGAAGCACTTCTCGTCTTTGTACCCTCGCCCCCTTGGAATCTATGGCTATCCAACAGTACGTCAATGAGGTCTACCAAGAGTAGATTTATATTAGGACATATATTTTGTCATCATGGGTGAGGGAGAAGCTCTAGGGCAGACGCAGTGAAGACAGAGTTATTTCGTTGCCAATATACAATCAATCTACATGCCGAAGCCACAATAATATCGGCCGGGTCGTTATAATGTCAAGGAAAAAAAAACCTGATGAAAAACGCCATCTGGCCGAAAGGCACCCCCCCCCCCAACACCTCTGGGTGATTCATTGGGCTCTCCAGGGCCTAAAGAGTATGAAGAAGGTGAGGCGAGCAGGCCCTTGCTACTTTTCGTCCGGCGTGTGACTTATGTGCGGCCAGTAGTCGGGTGGGTGTCGCCAGGGTGAGTTTAGGGTGAGCGCCGCTTTAGCGTAGCGTGACCAGGGGTGAGAAGGGTGAGGGCGCAATAGACAGGGTCAGAAGTGGGCGAGAAACACCCTTGGTCGCGCAATGGTCGCTCGGGCCCTCTCCAGCCCAACCAGTGCACATAATGATTTGGTTTTCCTGACTCGCTGAAACGTTCGGTCTCTTGGCATCTGCACATAGCCACAAACTGCTTTCTGGGTAGATTTTAAGGGAGCGCGGAGGGTACCTGTGCCACCCCGAAATCAAAATAGGCGGCTAGGCTTTACTCGGCGCTAACTTGTCATTCTCGGCTAATATTAAAGGTCAGGTTGATCTGACTGTTAATCTCAATCTCTTGATCTTCGTTTCAACCGCATTCTCAAAGTCCATAATTATAAAAGCAGACATGGCTGATCCATTTTCTGTGACTGGGAGTGCAGTAGGCGTCATATCACTTGGCCTCACTGTTTGCCAGGGACTGATTGCTTACTACGGGAAATTCAAAGCATTCCACGAGCAAATCGACGAGGTGACAGATCAAATGGCCGCGTTAGAGAGCATTTTGAAGGTGCTACAGCATGTGCTGATTAATGCGAGTGTATTGTCCACGTGTGAAACAGCTCCGTCTGCGGCTGCGGCAATTGGTTCTATTTTAAAATGCCACGAAGGTCTCAACAAATTGGGAAGGATGCTTGAAAAGTGCGATGCGACGAAGTCAGCAGGCAGCTCAACTGGTCATAACAAACAAATCAGTCGGCTTTTATATCCCTTCAGACGCGAGACACTCATGGCACTTACGGAAACAATGAGCTGTCTACAGGCTAATCTCAACACTTCACTTCAAGTTTTGAACATGTAAGTGGGCGCCACTAGCTCCTTGCATGCTTGCCACTGACTGACAGGAATGTAGTTCTCTGCTGACGCTCAATCATAAGAGAATGGATCTGTTAGTGACGGGGTCAGCATCCATCGCGTCAAATACAAGCCATATCTTAAGCATGGCGAATCGACTAGATCAAAACAGTCTCAGTGTTGACAGTAGATTAGAGATGCTTGAACAGCATCTCGATCGAATGGTATGTAAGCGTACTCGGTTCAAATTGCTATTTCTTTGATGATACGGCTACTCACTGCTAGCCCAAAGGAATCCAATATTGCTTGCGTAGGCGCACGCCTAATTGTCACGCCTGCTTTGTTGCGATCCCTTCTAGATGACCAGAAAATGGCTGCAGAATCTACAGGATTCTTGATGGCAAAAAGTCAACATCATCGCGTTGGGGACCTAATCGGATGCACGTGCTCTCACAGGAGTCAGTTTTCGTCCTGGACCCGACAATTCGCTCGACAACCAGCAATTCTGAACCAAGCGTGCCCAGTTCATGACCAACATGAGCATACTACCCTATTTATAAAGCGCTGGACACTTTATAATCGCTTTCTAGGCTATACTATTCGAATTTCATTGGACATCACCAAAGGCGCTGGTGGTCTTGCTATCTCCCCTCATCTCGAATTCCGTGCAACTGTGCCGACAGATTCACCTATATTCAGGCTCCTTTCCAATACAGAAGACGTCTTGAAATCTAAGACCGTCAGTAGAACTCTGGAAAACACCCAACAAAAACTATTCGAACTCCTTCGAGAGGGGAAAGGCTCATGGTCGGATACTCTGCCTAACGGAAACACAATTTTACATGTGAGAATACGTCATAATAAGAGTTCAAAATAGAGTGGGCTTTTCTAACTCAGGGATATGCTAGACGATAACTGGCTGGCAATTATACAGCTCGCAGTGGGATGCCAATTCATGGCTTCGTTGGCGAATCTTCCTCAAGGCGATCTCACAAATGGGCCCACTGTCCACTCGCCTGAATGACAACGGCGAGACTCCTGCGGACAAGATGATAAAACATTTTGACGTATATGAAAGCTACAGAGAATCTCGACAGCGACAGGGAACTATTGATATCTGCTCTGATTTATTGAATGCCAGGGGCTTCATGACACATATGGCCCTCGATTGGAGGCATCACCCAACGCATTTTAACCCTTTCTATCATATGAGTGGAAGGGATGGCCGCATGAACGATCATATCTTTGAAGATAATAGTATTCGGCTCATTTGGCAAATTTCCGACGAGAAGGAGACCCAAGGTAAGTCCCTGCTTACAACCTGAGGTCGAACATAGAAAAACTCACTGAATATAGACATCGATGTCCCAGAAGAGCTGCTTCCCCTTGTGTATAGATCAAGTGATCATTTAATCTCACTCTTGAGAAGAGGCGTCGATTTACAACAATGGGTTAATTCCTACGTACAATGGCCTACTGGGCTGGCCTTGATTCTTGAGTCTGGCCACACACCAAATTTGAATTCTCTCACAACAGCATGCGATTCAAATTGCGTAGAGAGTATCAAGATTCTGATCAATTCTCAAAAACTCTATATCGATCCAGCGGCGCTGCAGACCGCCTGTAATCACCCCAATACCATGATTATGGAGCTTATAGTGGCCGCGCTCGCTGACCGTAGGAGGCAGCTACAAATTCTTGTGGAGACCCATTTGCCAGAAGAAGTGCATTTGGAGCTAGGTATTAGCCCTGGGACTCTCATGAGTCGTCAAGCTTACAAAGCTTATCAACTTTTGAAGGCAAGCTCTATTGATGTTGACGGCATTGTTGAGAGAACAAGTTGGTCTGTCTATGACTACATAGGCATCAATCTCAAGTCAGCAGACTTGCTTTGGGATTCTGGTTTCCGAGACGTGGACGAGATAGATGGCAATACGTCGTGTATAAGGGGACTTTGGCATAGTTCACCGCCTTGCAGTCTAGATGTGCTCTTGGAGAAAGCGAACTGGCTCATTAACAAAGGCGCAAGCATAACTCGCAGGAAGGACTCCTGCCCAGCTTTGCATTACCTTGGACATGACGTGGGAAAGCTTCTGCATTCACTTGATGACTTCGAGGGATTTCTTTGGCAAATGCATGAGCTAAGCCGAGAATCTATCCAATTAATGTTCACGATATTCATGGACGAATCTCAAGACGACTGCTGCTGTCCGTGTTCTTCAACTGGTTGCTCAGGTCTTACGGCGTTCTTGCGCGGAATGTTTCCGACACGGTCTGATAAAGACTTGGACGAGCTCATAAATAGGCTTGCAATTGTCATAGAAGCCCTTACAAGCTCACATGTGCTGCCTAGCCAGGAGCGTCTTATTGATCTCATCGCTCCTTCTGTCCTGCGCTTTGTCACTTGTCGAAGGTTGAACATCTCCCATACCTGCATCCACGATTACTACGGAGGAATAGATGCAGAAGAGATCGAGGAAATTCAAGATGAGGAACGTCTTTTGATACTTGAGCTCGAAGGGCTTTTGGCTGAATTTGTCCAAACATTGGAAAATCTCTCACTGTCATTTCCAGACTTTTTGACGGGCTATTGGCGAGCCCGCATGAAGGAGGTTGAATCTTTGAGTGGGGTGCCCAGTGCAGAAGCGTCCGCTAAAATTCTCGAGACTGGAGTGATTCTGTATGAATAAGAATCTAAATTGAACTAATCGGATATGTTGTTTAACTTGCATAATTATTGTGACATTTTGTCTGGCAGATTTACAGTATATTCCGGTTTTCCCTCTACTGCTCCACTTTGAGTGCACCCTTGAAGGGTCCAGCATGTCTCAGCTCGTTTTAGCATATCTCAAGGCCACAAACTTGGTGCCCGAAAATAGAGTAGAACCAGGAGGGGACTCACTGGAAGCCTAGTAGCCTGATAGTATTGAGCACCATCTTCTAGGGCAACGTCTATCCACCTCGACATTCAAACATTTAAGGAACATTCGACTGGTAATTTATTGCTGTGCGGTAGCATGTCAATGTTGGGCCTTTGGTTTTTCTCGCAATAGCAAGCGTATCTGCTCTTTCCAGCCATTGTCGTGGGTTACATGTTTTCGCGACAATGCAACTCGAGAATCTGCTTGGGTATTCTCTGTTTAAATTTTGAGATAATTCGTAGCCCGCAATTCTTAGACCTGATGATCAATCAATGAATCAATACAGGGACGTCAAGTTTTCAACCAGCTGCGTTGTATTGCATAGAACCAACAAGCACGATTTGCGCTGTTAGGTCTGAGAAGTGTGGCCAATCAGAGTCGAACGTGACGGGGGGCGATATACTGCCAATAATATTGCCTAGATATGGCCAAAGTTTCAGGACCTGGAATCTGTCATTGTGGAGAAAAGTAGTATTATATGGAAAATGGTATCAGTCTGCTCAATTTAGAATACCCCAGGAAAACTATTTAACAACTAAATACGATGACAAAGCAAGTTTACTAAGCAGTGCCAAGCAATAGGATGGTGAAATCGACTAGTAATGTTACGCTCAGTCGTGATACCCCCCCCCCCCCCACACACATGCTTGTTGAAAAGTAGGTCTGTGAAAATTATTACGTAAGAAAGCAGGGAATGACCAATTAGGCTTCGACCAATCAGAGCGTCCGTAGGTTAGGTGATCAATCCTGTTATTCTTTTCCGATGATACACAAATGTGCGATGTCCCGTATCCCTAGTAATTCAACACTCCGTTTTAATTGCTGGCGAGGTATCACTTTTGTCAGTCCATCAGCGGGCATCACTGCTGTAGGCACCTATTTAACCTCGATATTACCTTTCTGTACGCGTTCGCGAAGCCAGTGGCGCGCAATATCGATGTGTCGAAGCTTTGTGACGAATCCCGCTTCGTCATGAAGCAATAGTCAGATCGTCATCTCGTTATCGCAGTGTAGTGGGATAGGATATGAGGGTTCAAAACCTATTGTATGTAGCATCTGTCTCTAATATATCAAAGTTTTTGCCGCTTCCGAAAGTGCTAGCAACTTAGCTTTGGTAGTCAATATTGACACTGTTATCTACTTAGATACTCTCTAATCAACTGCTCCACCATACACCTTAATAGATATAGCCATATAATGACTTTCGATCTTGGCTATCAACGAATAATGTGTCTCCTGCAATGATAATTGAATCGACTAATGACGTGTGTGTTATTAGGTCTCTATTCAGTAATCGTTGGCGTTTATCGTCAGTTCGTGGTCTATATTCAATAGTGAGATATTTGGTCTGGCTTATATACACTATAACCTGATCCACCGCGTCAAGATACCGTTCAGCTGGATTCGTGAGGTGCTACGCCAGTTTTTCCATATGAATGGCGATATCAGGCCTTGTTTGGTTGGCCGGATACCACGCCGAACCTGTCTTTTACTGTATTTCTTTGATCTAAGCCGGTGTAGCGTGCGCGCTTCTGAAGGCTTTAGATCATTAAGATTTACGAGTGGCGTGTGTATGACCCGCTGTCTGTCACACAAATGGAACTTGGCCGCTATTTGCTTAATATAAGTATCTTGGCAGAGCCATAGTTTCTTTGCTTTTTGATCTCTTAGTATACGAATGCCTAAGAACTAGCTCACTTCTCCAAGATCTCGAATCTTCTATATGTTGCTGATCTCATAGCACAATCACTTTGCTTCCGCCACCGTGGTAGGTAAACTGATGACAATTATATTATTGACATAAAAGAAGACGATAATACCTTTGCCAATAAATAAGTAAGGGTCTTTAGGAATAGGTTTCAAACGTAGTATTATAAGCACATATATGACCTCTTGCTGCCACAGTCTGGGTGACTTGTATAGCCTATATAATGATTGTTTCATTCTCCAGGTCTTTTCTTTTCTGACTCTGAATCCTTCTGGAAATTCTGTATAGACCTCTTCCGTGAGTGTGCTATTCAGAAATATGTTGATGGCGTCCATTTGACATTTATCTATGTTGAAAGCTGCTGTTAAAGCGAACATTAATTTCCCTGTTTGTGCAGTGAGGGTTATAGCCCTCTTTTCTTTATTTGATAGTGTCTACAGATCTCCACGTACGCAAATCTGTACTTTCGTCTTGACTAAATAGCTATCTGTATCTGTTTTGTAGGTGAATACCTATAGTAATAGCAGAACCTCTTTACTAATATTATTTGGTTGATTCACGAGCTCAAAGGTGCTAGTTGATGTAAGAGCTTCAATCTTAGTTCTTGCCACTTGTATGAATTATGATGCTAAAGGGTGCTTTTATATCTCGTTCTAGTGTTGTGGTGGTTTCGGCAGGTCATCAATATGTAATTCTGAATATATATAGATGGCCATACAACCTATTCCGATTATCTTATTAATAAGTGATCATCTGATATAGTCATCTGATATACTTACTAAGAATATGCCTTATTGCCTTAGATGATTGGATATAAATAAGACCTCAACCCCCTTGCTATTCCGATTTTCTTTTATTCTGTAACATACCTCTGAATTATATCTCTTATTGATTACTAAGTAATCACCAATACTATACAACTATCTACTTCCTATTCCAGACAAACCTGAAGCTATTCGCAACTATTACTAACTTCCCTTGTGCTTGGTAAGACACACAGTCTTATAGTAATCTTCGTGTCTTTTGACCTGTATGAAATGCTGTTGTATAGGCACTTTGAACCTTGTGTGGTTTATCCTCAAAGCCTACCAGTGCTATTTAGTAGCTTTTATATTCTGGATCCTTTTATGATCTGTGTGTTTGACCTCCTTTGACTATACTTAATATATTGATATCGCTATCTATGTCTCTCGGAGCAATATCTGGCTGGTATTACTATTCTGTTGTATTATTTTGTTCTTCTTCTGATGATTCTGATCGTTGCTTAAGCTCTTACTGTAGCTACAGTGTATTATTATTATCATTATTATTATCTTTATCAACAATATCGATATTCAGTATCAGTGTTGTATCAGGTGTTAGAGTTACCTCTGGTGTAGGCCAACTCATCTGTTCAGGAGTTTTATTCACTTCTTAAGGCTTAGTTCCTTTGACCTAAGGCTTATTTGTTTTTGTTTGAGGCTTACTAACTCTAATCTTAGGTATCTGACAAGTCTTATTCGAGATAATATGATTTTGTTGATGTGCTTGGTAAAGATTGTTTTCTGGCCGGAAAAACTAGTGACTATCTTTCGGCTGAAAGCTGATCTTAGTATCAACATGATTTGGTGTTTGTGCCGCTTCTGTTAACCCTTAGCTTTATATTTCACGATGATACTCTATCATTATATCTATCTCTGTCATAATTTGATTGCTTTCTGGTATTTCCGGAATGGGATCTGCCGTTATGGGTTACAACAGATATTGATATCGCTTGGTTTTGATAAATACTGTATCACGAACCGCCTCAACTCTATTAGTTTTGGGGAGCCAACCTTACCACATATTAGCAGATATATATCCAACCAGATACTCAAGCCTTACTTGTGGGCTTAGCTTATCACAAAGTGGAATATTAAGCCTTCTCGTGTATACAGCACATCCGTACGCCCTTATATTATTCAGATTAATTATGTGATCACTATTAGGTGCCGTCATTCGGCGTACCTCCTATAGTAGAATAATCCATTTACTATCAATCCATATAGGTAATCTATTCAGCATATACACTACTATTATCATAGTGTGTGGCCATAACTATTCTGGTAACCCTCCTTCCAGCAGAAGAGCTTGCATCAGTGTCACTATCACTCCCCCAGAGCGCTTAGATGGTCCGTTCATAATAGGATTCCTTACAGGTGAAGTCTGATATTCTAGGCCCATCTGTGTGATCTGCTCTCGAAGAGTGTCATAAACACCTTGCGTATTGTCAGAGAATAGCACCAAGATACATAGTTTCAGCCATCTCTCGATGAAGGCTAGTGCTTTTCGAGTTACATCTCTGACGTCCGATTTGTGCTCCATAGCGTATGTGAGATAAAAGCGGATATACTCAATATAAAAATGAGTAAAGTACCCGAATTTGCCTCCATACTCAGGCAGAAAAACGATATCAAAGTATATACGTCCTGTCCGTCCATAGTGTGAAGGTATCGGTTGTTGGGAGAGCTGTTGTTTAGCCTCCTTTTGCAAGCAATCTCACATGCTTTATCATCTCGCTTTGGTTTCGACGATATCTTGATGCCAGTTACCATCTTTTTGGCTTATAGCAATCGTTGATGACTGATATGACCTAGTCTTGCATGTCATCTTTTATAATTGGCGATTGTATATAATGGCTGTCGCGAATCTTTCCTTGAATTATAGCTTATTTGCATCACCGTCCCTTTGAGTAGAGTTATTGAGAAGCCAATGCTTGGGAATTTTAGCAAAGCTCTTCACCATCTAGAGGCTCTTCTCAGTTCTCTGGACTAGGGCTGGATAGTAAGACTTCTGATAAAGTGAGATATGTGGCAGAAATTAGGAGAGCCTTTGGACGAACATACTTAATTGAGGAGCAAGAAATGACCAAAATCCCGATGTATCCGCCGAGAAAAGAAACACTTTTCCTGACTCACGTATCCGGATACCCAGACATACATCTGCTCCGCAGAGCTTGCTGTACTCGTGCGACTTTTTCTCTAGATTTAGCTTGCGTCGGTATCGCTTCTGTCGAAGACATTTCTTCTCCACGCGGGACTCGCAAGCTCTGGCCATAATGATATTGGATATGCCGTAGAAACTTAGTAGACTCAAATAAATGGATATAGTCCTCCATAAGGGACGTGTAGCGCCTTTGAGTACTCACTCAGCTATTTCTGAAACCCTTCAAGCTCGATTGTTGTACCAAAATGGCACACCTCTTATATTGTGAAGGAATGGCGCCGGGGGGTAGGGGATGGCTGGGTAAGCTGAGAGTGAGAATCCCACAATAAACACTAATAATTGTGCGTTATAGGCATTATTCCCTTTTCGGGGCAAATCCTTGCAGGTGTGCAAACTGATTACTTGGATCGGGACGCAGGGATTCGAACAAGTGACATAAGAAAAAGAAATTGACGCCCATCAGGACGGATCAAGTCATCGAAACGGACCACAGTATCGAAACGAACCACAGTATCGAAACGTACCGTACGAATTCATTTTGAGTTTTTGTATCATCAAGTCAGTTTAATGATAGCAACGAGGCTGCAAGTATTTGCTATCGCTCAATCGTTGAACTTCGCTTTCTGCTAGGTATCAATACAGGAGATAAAAGGTAAAATCGATTACTAAACACCAGTACATTGATTCTCGAAATCGCCTTGACCAACATGCATTGAGAAACTCTTTGCCGGCCCCACCGCCAAGACCTTAGCGCAGTCACTCCTAGAATTAGAATATCATTGTTGCTTCCTTTCTCGAGCTCTCGACTATATACTTGGTAGTCACGTCTCCGTCCATCAACGGCACTGATCCATAAGAATGCAATGCACGTGGCAAATACATATAAGACATGCTCTCGACCGGGAGGCTTACATTAGCCCTCGCCCACAATATGGACCCATTTTCAAGATACCCTGTTTATGTATTGAGCCCCCCCCCCCCCCCCCCCCGTTGGATAACAATTTGCAAAGGCTCATTATGATGCTAAAAGGTAGGATGTCACAAACCAGATCTTACGGAATAAGACATGGGTTGGAAGCAAAAGAAAAATAGAACCGTACATGCACCCGTTATGGTTAATCATGGGATCGCGCTTGAGAACGGGAGCATAGGGAAGAGACTACAGAAATGAACGATCTGAAATACTTTCTAGTTATAACAGCTTTTCGCTATGTCTCCAGGCTGTGTTTATCATACACATGCCGTCTTAGGCCCATTTCATGTTCAAAATCCTTGTTGCACTGGTTGCAGTGACGATCATTGAGGTGAGTGCCTCTAAAATGACGTAGAAGGTGCTTATGACGAGAGTACTATTTCATACCATAACATTGGAAGCAGCCTAACGGTTTGATGGCTTTTGGCGGAGGGGAACTTGGGTTTCGCGGCTCTTCTTGTGGTGGCAGGGAAGGCGGTTGGATGATTGGGGAAACCAGAGCTTGACCACTATTCACTGTTGTGTCGTTTCTTGCAGAAATCCGCTGTTTAGCATACCGTCGGGTGTTGATTCACCTGCCTATTCTAGTTACCGCTCGCATTATTGCAGAGTCTGGCTCTAATCCACTATTAAGGACTGCATATCTGTACTAATCACCGTGGTAGATAGTGTTTTAGGAAAGTCCGAATATCGGTATGTTTCATAATCAAATTTTGCTGTGCGTCGCTTACTAGCCCTATAATATTAACCACCAAATGTCAGCTTCATTAATATTGCTTAGGTATCAATCGTGAGAAGACTTACCACTTTCATTCAAATTTGTTCCCCCACCGTACCGGAAGTGGTGCGTGGACAAACTCCATTTAAACCTAGTAGTTTCCCCAAAGATTTGAAACTGACCGGATAAGGAGCTCACCGAGATAGGCTGGTTTCGGTGGCATTTGATCCTGCCTTTGATCACTTCGATCCTGCAGAACGTATAATTTTCAGCCTTTTAAGGCTTAAGTGGTACTTCTATCTGCTACCTACCCCCCTCTAAGATAAGACGTTAAAAGTCTCCCATAGACTTGATTGCGAGGGGTGAAAGGCATTGTCGTTGAACAGTATGCCGAGCAAGAATGTATATGGACTGAGCATCAATGATGGGTCAAAGATGATCTCTGGAATCAGAGAAGTATTCCTGATCAAAATATTAAAACGCGTATAACAAGTGGACCGAAGTTTCGTTGGAAGTTAGAGATAGGGAAAAATAGAGATAGGACATACCCCTGGGTGACTCTGAGATATTTCTTGGCGAACCTATAAGTAAACTTCAGTAATATCTTGGGCGGACTGCCCTTAGGGTGGCGCTGAATTGAGCATGGCAAGTATTTATATTGTAAATTTCGTATAGCGTTGATTTGGTTCACAGTAAAGCAAGCTATAAGATTATAAAGATATTGCTGTATCCTCTGCAGACCAAGTTAAAACCACTTCTCTATAGTTCGAAGGACCGTTTCTTGGAGAGAAACTAGATCTTCGATATATATCGGCGTCTTTTCTTTTTCTTCGGTATCCAGTCCCACTCGCCGAACAATATTCCGAATACACTGCTCACACAACAGTTAATTTGGTTACGAAATAAGATAAATGCGGATTGAAACCTTTCTCATCCTTCGCCCAAATCTTCTATCTATAGAGTCTCCGTTGACTTATTTATAATAACAAAGGAATATCTTCTAGTTCGTGTCTAAGGCACTAGCCTTCTCTATGTGTTTCGTCCGTCTGCTTTCTTACCACGCCGTAGCTTTAGGCACCAGCACAAGAACAATATGAACACCGTTTTCCTAGCTACCCGTAGAGCAGTATTCGGATTGGCCTACTTAGAGCGATTCGAAAGCCCTTCTTTTTTGTACTGCTTTTGACTAAATCTATCTATATGTTAATTAGCTTTTAATACTATCCCCCCATAGTGCTTGAACATGCCTTTCCCAACGATCGCGTATCCGTGCTATTATCGTCTTGGTCCCGTCGGCATAGCCATCATCCTCGCTTTCGGAGTTGGCATTATGTCTCTGTTTGAGATGATTCAGAACTTGCGCTCTTATCATGGTCGTGGTTTTGGTCTCTTGTCATGTGTATATATCAGCCGAATGGGCTAGGAAATGAAAGCGAATAGGGCTTAGGTAGTATAAGAACACAGAATGCTGTGAGAGGGTGGCTCTGGTTTGGTTCGACTGCTCAGCAAGTCCAAAAGCTAATTGAGCACAAGCTAGGCAAAGGAACAGATTTTCGCTGGAGCGGGCATCGCAATTCATAGATTTGACTGGCTAATCGCCAGGGGCTACATTTTTTTTCCAGGAGTCATGGCGCCCAAACAGATAACCCCTGCATGGTGGCACGGCTGTACAGTTGAGGGGCTGGGGAAGGTGAGGCGAGAGCACGTAGTGGGTGATCACAGGTGCGCAAGGGGTGAGGTGCGGGGTAAGGCAAACTAGAATCTGCTCATAATTGCAGAACTTGGGGCGTGTTGCGTGGGTCGGGCTTGTATTAGCCGGTGCGTGGGCGACTCGTCTTCCGCGGCCGTGGCAGGAAATTCAGGGGCCGGCAACTCCATTTTCGTAGTCAAAGGACGCCAAAAATGGCAGCTCCAGCCCAAATCGAAATTTACATCTAGATATACTATTATATAGTTCTCTATATATCTAGTATTCTTTAATAGGATTTACTTCTATACTATTTAATAGTATTTCTTAGTTTTACTTATATAGATAGTAAAAGATGGGAATGCTCGATGGCAGTCTGTCAAGCAGACGGGTCGATCACAAAGGGACAAAACCACCACATACGAAGTGTGTAGGACAGAGATAGGCAGTCGTAACACTGAGATGAATAGGATAAGATAAACAGAATACGATAGGATAAATAACAGAACCTTATATATAGTAAATACTATACTGCTACTTTAGTATGAACCTCCGGAAAATATATTCAGAAAAATAGTGATCGCGAATTCGTAGTTGAATTAGATTATTAATGCGATTCTCTGAATCGCTTACTGAATCTCTGTCTAAGTCGCTAACTGACTTACTTAACTGATTTCTTAAATAACTAGGACTAACTGAGCGTAAACTATTTATCTTTATATATATAATATAATATAATATAATATAATTAGAACAGAACGGCCTTATTAGTAAGGCCTTAAATATATAATAGGGGATTCTAGTATTAAACTATAAATCTCTATTATATACCTCCCTCTCTAAGAAATTTAGCTGTCTCTTAGCTAAATAGTAATAAAAAGAAATAACAATAATATAAAGAAAATCTTAGTCCCTATATATAAGATCTATATTAATATCTGCTTTAGGAGTAGGCTACTACCTATTAGATAATATTAGTAAATCTCTAAGTAGTAGATCTTCTAGAAAGAGACCTAGCTTAAGATTATTAATATATATCTCTCTTTTAATTCGATCGAAAAAAGAATACTTTCTAAACTCCTTCTTCTCTAAGTACTTTATTACTTTAAAATAATAAAGGTATTTATACTAGGTCTCCTTCTACTAGTTATAGATAAGGTTTTTTATAATCTCTAGATTACTACTAAAGAGATTATTAAGTTCTATATAAACTAAGAGACTATCCTATCTTTACTAGCCTACTAGGTAATTTAGAATATTATACTATACTATTCTAAATTATATCTCTACTATAAAGAGAAATAGGATAGTACTATATTATAAAGATAAGTACTCTAATAGTATTTTAGTAGTAAGTATCTATATATAGTATATATTAGTAAGCTCTTCCTATATATTTATCTCTATATAATTAAGTATTTTATAGTTATCCTAAATTATAGTATACTAAAGAAGTACTATATAGTATATAGTAGTAGTAGGCTCTATAGATCTATAGAGTAGTAAAAGAAGAGAGAGTTAAATATTATCTATTCTGTAAATTTCGAGTATCTACTAGATACTATACTTCTCTTTATTATCTTTTATCTATATATATAGTTTAATACTAGTAATAAAGCTATCTAAAATACTACTATATATTTTAATAGTCTCTTACTAGTCTATAAAATACTCTATTTTATATATCTCTTTTAGAATAGTAGTATAATTTTTACTGTCTTCTTAAGTAAAAGAAACTAATTCTTATAGAAGATTACTACTCTATCCTATATTAAGATAGTCCTAGATATTAATATCTAGGTAGTAGAACTTAGTATTTTCTCTAATCTTTATACTTTTAGTATAGTAAGAGTAAGAGATTAACTTCTATATATAATTAGATCTAAAGAATATATATACTATATAATATAAGAGGTTCTATCGAATTAGCTACTAGATATTAGAAAACTATATTCCTTATAGCTAGCTAAGTTCTTTTATTAGTTTACTTAAATAGTAATAGTATATTCGAAACTCCTAGTAAATTAATAGCTATAAGCTATTAGAGTATTCTCTATTAAGGTCTTCTTCTAGCTATAAGAAGAGGCCTAGTAGTATTATACTACTATTATTATATATATCTTTTACTAGTTAAATATTAGATATCTTTCCTATATAGATCCTGTCGATTAGAGTATTAATATCTAACTATTCTATAGTAGTAGAGAAATTATTAATTAGAGAGTAGTAATACTATAGTTTAAATTAGTAGAATCTAAGATCGTTTTCCTATAGAGAATAAAACTACCTTAGATATATCTTTATAAACTAATCCTAGCTTCTAATATACTAGTATAATACTATAACTCTATTAACTAATTATTAATAATTTTTTAATATACTTATTATCTATAGTAATTCTACTAATACTTTAGTATATATACTATAGAGAGTATTAATATTTATATCTCTAGATTATATTAGGCCTTTCCTAATAGCTCGTAATATAATTAAACTATTCTTTCTCTTTAAGAAATCCTTATCTTTTAAGATATATATTAGAGTAGCAGAATATAGCTTATAACTATACTTAGTATATTCTTTAGTAAGTAGAGATATTTCTTTATTACTCTCTTTAGAGATAGTCTCTTCTAGTACTTTCTTCTATATTAAAGAAGAATTAGGTATTCCTATATTACTTTCCTCTTCTTCTTCTTCTTTAGTATTATTAATATTATAGCTAGATAGTTTACTAGTACTAGTAGTACTAGTTTTCTGTAGTAAACTTATCTTCTTAGATATTAGAGATAAGATTTATACTCTTGATTTAATTTCTAGAATATTAATACCTTCTTCTCTTAGGTAGATAAATCTATTCTAATCTATCTAGAGACCTATATATTTAAGGTATCTCTGTCTAATTAGTAACAGAATATAATTCTTAAAGGTTTTTACTAGATTACTAGATTCTAGGTATTTTAGTCTCTAGGATCTACTCTCTTTTATAAAGGTATACTACTTAATAATATAGTTATTAATAGATAATTTTACCTCTTTATATATTATATCTATATTAAAAAGCTTACTAATCTTCTTAGTAAATACTCTATTTATTACTTATTAGAAGAATTTAGTAGTATTCTTTTCTATAGAATCTCTATTATCCTATTTTATTAGTACCTACTAGTAAATATCCTTAATAGTCTTTATATCTTTCTCCTTTCGCCTTTATAGCTTAATAGCTAAATCCTACTACTATTAGAATTCTTTCTAGAATTAATAGTACTCTTTCTAAAGCTTAGTTAAACTTATATAGTTAAAAAGCTTATAGATACTATCTCTAGTCTTATTATAGATTTTATCTAGCTTACTATAATATAAAAGAGTAAGATTATATTTATTTTAAGACTCAGATCTCTTAAGAGTATTAATTATACTATTAATCGACTAGATCTTCTAACTATCGATAATTAGATTTACTAGGATTATTTCTTCTATCTTAGTTATTATAACTATACTCTTCTTAGGGTTAGATATATTTATAGTCTTTATATATTTTTATAATAAAGAAGTTAGTTTTAAGATATATTAGAAGAGA
>JAGIKU010003141.1:101-35613 GCA_020086695.1 Penicillium sumatraense | reverse complement strand
GGGATAGGCTCCGCGTTACCAAGTGTGCCTCGCAGGGGGGCGCTGCGTCATGAAGTGAACTCCGCAGTTGGGATCTGTGATGACAAAATAACCGCAGGAGAGTGCTGCGTCAACAAGTTCTCCCTCGCCAGCAATGAGCCCTGCCGTTGTATTGTGCTGCTCCCTCACAGACGATGAGCCCTGTGTATGTAGAAACGCGCTCCCTCGCCAGCAATGAGCCCTGCCGTTGTATTGTGCTGCTCCCTCACAGACGATGAGCCCTGTGTTGTAAAAATGTGCTCCCTCGCAGCCAATGAGCCCTGTGTTGTAAAAATGTGCTCCCTCGCAGCAATGAGCCCTGTGCTTGTATAATCTTGAGCTTCCATGCAGCCCTGAGCCCTGCGTTATCAAATTTGTGCTCGTTCTGGCGACCCGTGGCGCCGCGGTCCTCGTCCTGATCCTCTGACGACAAGCAGGCACCTCTTCGTGGTGTCAGAGACTAGTATTCGAGTCCTTCAGGGGAAATCGAAGAAGCCAAGACCTGCTCCAAATGTCAATAGAAAGCAAGAGCATCCAAGCAAACTTCGTTCCATGTCTTCGATCTGTTCCAGAAATCGAAAGAAATCAAAAAAATCCAAGTAGGCTTTTTCATGTCTTCGACGCCCTTGTATATGCTCGCGATTCCGTTCACGTAATGTACGTAGCCTTCAATCGTTCCCTGGGCTTGTACACTGCCTACTGAGCGCTCACTTCATACCACATAGCGTAGTAGATGGGGTCATTGAGAATTGCTGACGCGGTATGTGCCCACGTGGTTCGTTGCCGGTGAATGCAGTTGCCGTCCAAAGTAATCAACATCCTTATGAGTGTAGGCTGGAGTGGTGATGAGTGTAGGCTTGGCGATTACTGGCGGTGAGGACCGTAGCTCGTGGCCATGATGTGTTGACTGAGGCGTTGGGTTTGGTGGGGCCTTGATAATCGTTGCTGGTCGTTGCTGGTTGTTGATGGAAGCTAACGGCATCGTTGATGGTCGTTGACGCGCAGCGCGTCCGGCTGAGCGGTGAAGTATCCACCGGTAATCAACACCCGCCCCGCCTCAACACGGTCGTTCCATCAACACGAGCACCAATATGCGGCGAAAATACTATACTGAGTCTTCGACATGAATTTGATGGTACAGATAGGACGGCGACCGAACGCCTTTGGCATAAAGTGATTTTGACTACAACGTGGCACATCATTTAATTTAGTCAAGTCAAGTTGTATGCAAATTAACCGGCGTGGACTGAAGACATGCATGGATTACGATGGATGTATTTGTAGAATATGTGTAGCTTTTCGGTACTCAGTCCCTCTCGCTTCACTTTGCGGAGCAATTTTTTTGAATCGAATTTGATCGCGTGTCGATAATAGACCGTGTTGGGGGTAGGATGTATGGCTACGTTGCCGCCCGCTATAGTACCAACCTACGATATATATCTCAAAATCACACCGGCCATTCATAGCTGGAGACGAAGTACGAGAGGGACCACGATACGAGGAAAAACCACTGGCTAACGCTAAAAAACTAAATTGTCATCTATCAATCGATTCTCAAGTATTATCTCAAGTATCATTTCCTCCTAGTATGGTCGAATGAACGACGTTGCTAGAGCTGAAAATGCCGGCTCCGGATATGGCTTGCTATTGTTCTCCGCGGGATGGTGTGGGAATAAGTAAGCCAAAAATTGCCGCCACGACTGAAATTCTTTTTGGCCTAGTCGAAATGGCGTACATACCTGACACGATGCACGGGTTCGATTCCAGCACCGGGCACTGAATTGTTTTTTGGGCGGAACGACAGATCTTGCCCATATGGAGCTGCCTCGGCACAACCAGCGTGGCTCTCCGAGCCATTTCCTCGGTTGTTCTGTGACGTATGTATCATACAAGAATTGCCTACGTGTTTACTTCGAGTGGATATGAGAAGCCCTTGCTTCTAGTGTTATGGGTCTGTCGCCAAAGCTAGCGCACCTTGTGGTCGTCTTAAAATTGAGTAATCTGCCTGCGGCTCCATCAACGCGTGTCGCGGGAGAGATCGCGGTGCATTCACGTGTCGCACGCCTCTCCCAAGTCGCGTTGGTGTCCGCGGCTACGTTCGTCGGCATCGAGGAAGGCTTCTTGATTTTCCAGTCTGGTATTGAAAACCGACTTGTATCTTTCGGACCATCATAGAGAAATCACGACTTTCGTGGGGCATGCTTCGGCGAGCGGACCGCCCCCTTGGTGACACTGAAGAGCGTTCGGTCGGTCGGCTATCGGTGACATTTAGCATGCCATAGTGTCATACTGTAGTTTGGGAGGATCCATCATCGAATCAGCGATCTGGCAATGCGGTCAGCTGGGTTCCGAACTTTTGGGGATGAAAAGGTAACTCGCCAGCTTTAGTTCGTCGTCTTGATTTTAGGACGGCCAAAAGATTCATCCGCCAGATTTCCTCGATCACTCATCAACGTCCAGCTGAACTCGTGCAGCTCGGGGTACTCTCGGCCTGTTGGGATTCGTAACAGCGGCCATGATGGGGTATCTCGTTGGAGGATGGGAATTGTCTAATGAAGACCGAAACATTCCCTATCTACATCAGCAACAAGTCCCGTGTCAGAAGGCGGCATTCACTTACCATGGCAGTAGTTTTACAACGACCATAGGTGATCTAGAGATGAGGCAAGCGCCAGCTCAGTTATACGCAGGAACAGGAGCAGCTCTTACTGGAGAAAACGGCTGCAGTGGCTGACGGACATCCTCCGATAGTGGTATGCCTTTGCTGTTGGAACGGACACAACCAGTGGCCAGCGGACATGCAGTTGCACCAAGCCAAGGGACACCGGGGCAGGGTTGATAATTCGACTGGGTCAAAGGTATCGCCTGAGAGCGTTTGCTTCGTGGCGCGATCTGGGTAGCTTCGGTTGATGCTGCTTCGGAGGGAACCGTAGTTTTTCTTGATGGTCATTGATGTGATATTTCTCCTTGTCGAATACTGCGATACTCATTTGGTGTCTTGGACGGATCATGCCGACAAGGTTCGGAATAGATGTGTACAAGAGAACAGAGGTGTCGGAATATGGCAATGTCTTGTTACTTTCACAGTTAGCTCTGGATCCGAGTGGGGAGATGAAAGCAAACTGCAATGTTACCGCGTGGCTGGTCGAGAACGCGAAGCCTTTCTGGATTGGGTCCAGCATGCATTGAGCGAAGGGCCATTTCAACACATATCTTGAAGCAACCAGGCGCAAGGTTTTCCAGAGATAGCGGCTCGGCGGTTCCTGTCAGTGCAGGATTGATAATCGCGCTGCGGCGAGAAAGAGACATCAGCAATACTTTCTGAAGCACAGAGCTCGAATAAGTTATATCCGCATTGAGATTCAAATCTAGTCCCGGACATTGAAGATAAGCAGGGGCCACGCTGGTGTAACTTACCAGAAATGGGCTGGCTCGTGGTACATCCAAAAGGGTTGACTTCTTATCCAGTGAATCATCAGCAAAGCTTAGTTTTCGACTCCCACAATGATCAAACTTACCTTGCCAGTTGCCGTAGCGCGCGGCTTTCTAGCAGGGCCAAATCGGCTGCAGAAATTCAATCTATAAGAAATCATCAGTAGGTGGATTATGTGGACCCATTGTAACTCACTATCCTGGCCGCCGGGATGACCCCAACACGACTAATGTTCGTTGAATAGATTTGCACGCCGGAGCAGAGAGGAGACTGATATGAGTATATTACACATCAGTATGGCTTCGAATGACGGGGCTTTCATACTTACCCGCCGCCACAGATGTCAGTATCCACGGTCGACAGGCCATGGGCGATACACCAGGTCAGTCCGATCACAAGTGCATGGCATTTCGGAGTCAGTCCGTACCGGGAGTAGCTGGCGAAGTGAAGGGAATTCTTCAGCAAGACAACATCGGAATGTTTGGGAAAGACTGTTCGGGGTGGCCAAATGCCAGATATTTATAGCATTGCCGCCAGCCCTTCAGTTTAAGTCGGTACAAGGATCGTTGCATATTGGAAAGGATCAACAGAACTGGCCCTCCAATTTTAGCTGGTTCTTCATAAGTGATTCTCAGCAATATTTGAAGAAATTGCAGTTGCTCACTGTTGGCACGTTTCAACGTTTCAACACGCGCAAAGATACTGCAGATCGCACTGACGACACGTTCTACGTGCATCAAATGCGCCTGTGCTTCATCGCCAGAGGAAACGGCGGCTGCTTCGCTCAATTTTACTCACTGCCAACGTCGATCGAAAGATCTTGCTGATCAAACGTTGAATATTGTTCATGTCGTTGCTGCCTTTTTCTTTCCCTCTACTCTTTTGTGGCGTCGCTACGGAGCAAAATTCGTCGTATCCGCATTTCTTGTTTTTGATGTTGCTACCTGTTCATGACCATCCGCCAAATATCGGCTTCTCTTACGCATTTATCTGAGCGGTAGAAAATGCGCTCATCGTTACTAGCAGGTTTACATACTCCAGTCGGGGAATGATGCTCTCGAGCACTTGAGCGGCCACGTCGAGTCAATGCCGGAAATCATCATACAATCCGAGAACCGTTCCGGGATGACTTTTAGCGCGAATACGTGCTCATTTTTCGCAGATATTCATACATAGATATCAATTTGAATTGGAAGACCACTAGCACTCGTCGGCGCCTTGAACCTAAAAGACAGGACAAGATTGCAAAGTGCTTACCGACAAAGTGCCCATCATCGATGGGATGTAGATCATATACCGTGGCCTACTATGGCTTTTTATGGCCGTGGCTTCTCAAGACGAAGAGCATCTTAGGACAGACGTCTCAGAGGGAGAACCTTATCAAAACGAAGCTCTTACTCCATTCCCCCTCTCAGGTACCAAGTATTCATGTGAAGATTGACCATTTCCATACTCGAGACACTCACCGCAGACAGAGTTGCTTCATCGTCCCACCGTCCTAGCTACAACCTAGGAAGCCATGGAAGCCAGCTGCTTGACCTGACCAAATCCTCCCGCGCCTGCAAGCTGGTTCTCTTCAAGTGCCGAAATCACGAAAATGGTATTGCTTCCATCGGCTGTGGCGGCGCGGTAACAGTGGTCCGGGCGGAGACTGTGTAGGTCCACATCGTAGATTGAAATAACCCTTGCAGGAGTGCTTTTGCAAGGCCTGTTCGAAAGGCGACTGATCGGACCGGTCTATTAAGAGGCAATGCAACCGATTTCATTCACCCCACTCGAGAGACCAGGACTTGATTTCAACGTGCTGTTCGAGTGGACGGTCAGGATTTTGATGCATTGGAGGCTGCGGAAGAGCGTTGGTTCGACCTCTCTGTGTTGGCGCGTGCTGGATGCCTCCACGATCTAGCACTAGGGCGAGGTTTATTTAGCTCAATCAAGCTAGCTCTTGCACTTATTGCACAAACCATTCTCATTAATTCAGCCCATGAAATCCATTGCATTATATGGCGCGTCTCTGCCGTGAGGCAATGAATGGTACAGTCTTTACTAGTCTACTTGAACAGAAGTCATAGAACCAGGTAATAAATCGATGAAATTCTAGTACATGGTAGATCTCATGGCTGAGGAAGAGCGCTCAGGTGCTCTTAATTTTCTCGGTGCGAGGACGACTATGATCCTCTCATCCTATCCACTGCATGTACAGCCTCTGATAGACCCCTTCCGTGATTTCCATCAGCTCAAGATGTTTCCCGTGCTCAATGATTTCTCCATCTTGAAGAACCATAATCTGATCTACGCTTCTCGTGATGGAAAGGCGGTTCACCGCCATTAAAATCGTACACTGTCGTTCACGAAGATGTTCAATGATCCGTGCTTCGGTTTCTGCGTCAAGATGGCTGGTCGCTTCATCAAGTAGAAGCACGTGCGGATTTCTGATCAAAGCTCGCGCAATCTCAAGCCGTTGAATTTGTCCGTCCGACAGGTTGACGTCATTCCCAATGACACTCTCGTATCCTTGTGGCAACAACATAATCTCATCGTGGATGCACGCATCGCGGCATGCGCGAAGAATATCCTCAACACTCGCATCAAGCTTTCCATAGAGTATGTTATTCTGGATAGAGTGGTGCGCCAGGATGTGCTTCCCCGCAGGTACAAAACCGATGGCATTTCGGAATGAGCCAAGACTCATATCGTTGATATCGTGGCCATCGATTTCGATATAACCCGAATCCAGATTGTATTCACGCAGCAGAAGGCTGAGTATAGACGACTTCCCCGACCCAGATACTCCAACCAATGCAACCATTGTTTGTGGTTGAATGGACATGCATATATCGCGCAGAATTACCTGCTGCTGTCCGAAGTGGGAAAACCTCACATGATTGAAAGTGAGCTGGCCGTGCAGGGAAGAAGCCTCTCGGGCATGTTCATTATTCATAATGTTTGGCTTCGTTGCAAGATGAACCAGAAGACGCCTTGTATGCGCCCAGTTCGATAACACCCTGTCATATTGCAGTGGCACTCTGGACAAGTGGCTGGTGATTTCGGGCCAATACAGAGTAAGAAATACCATGTCACCTGCGGAAACGTTGAGGTGAATAGCGAGCACTGAAATTGTAAAGAATACCCCACGTTGTAGTGCCTGAAGCGATAAATACCTGCATAGGGCCATACGATTCCAATTGTCCTCTGTTTCTAAATGAGTATGAAGGGCCTCTCCATAGGCGTCGATGTGATAACCTAATCTGTCGAATAGCGTCGCAATCCTATGGTTTTGAAAAGCTTGGTTCATTACTCGCGTCAGATTAGTCATTGCACGGAGTCTGGCATCCTCATCGTCGTTCACGTTGCCATACAGTTTACCAATATCCAGTGCTACACAGAGGGCTGACCCAAGCGTAGCTAAAAGAGAGACTGATGGGCCAAACTTTATGTAAAGGGCAAGATAAGCGACGAACAGGTGTCCCATAGTAGGTAAAAGTTCGAAAAGACACAGGTCCAAGAGAGCCTTGACTGAGTCTGCATCGTCCATGATTGATTGGATCCTTGCCAGATCATTGCGACTGTGGAAGTCTGAAGAAAGGCCCAACGTATGTGCAAAGACAGCATTTCTCATTTTCCCAACCCAGAAATGAGACACGATCGCCGTGGATCGCCGATCCAAGAATTTCACGCCCATCCCAGCCATGAACTCCAAGATCGCCCAAGCGATAAGGCCCGAATCTACCGACCGATCTGATAGACCATTCATAAATAGTCCTATCTGGTGAGGCACCAAAATCTCGGTGGCATTTGTTGCAATGACGCAGAAAACACGAATCGCAAACCAGAATTGTAACCGGCGATTGTTCCGCGGGACAAGGTGAGGCATAAGGAGCAACAGGCTTTGGGTATGAGTCTGCGAGATCGACTGGAATATATCCGACAGCCGAGCAGCATATTTGGCTTTGATCAGCCGAGGAAGATTTAGGCTCAGCTTCACAACGAGTAAGCTAACCGAAGCAATCAATATGTAATTAATTGGATTTGCCAAGCTTTCAGCGCCCCCGAACACAACGATAACGAAGCACAAGTAGAAAAATCCGAATCTTGAAGGTCGATAAATGCAAGTCCAACCCAGCAGGATAAATGCCATGAATGGATAGCATTGATTTAGTGGGCAAGTGCCCAGACTTGGTTCTGGAAACAAAGATATGCCAGCCATAAGACAGACGTCTTTCAAGCTCACCATGATGGT
Organism: Penicillium sumatraense; assembly: GCA_020086695.1. Taxonomy (NCBI): domain Eukaryota; kingdom Fungi; phylum Ascomycota; class Eurotiomycetes; order Eurotiales; family Aspergillaceae; genus Penicillium; species Penicillium sumatraense. The sequence continues at coordinate 27,922 of JAGIKU010003141.1, read as the reverse complement.
CCTTAAACAATAGGCCATATTTGGATTCCTGGAGATCTCAAAGACCATTTGACGCTTGGGCTTCTATGTGGGGGCTCTTTGCTAAGATGCCTGGTCATAAGTACCTGTAATGCTGCCCCAGATCTTTCATGTAATCAAAAGGCGCGAGGAATGAGGCTAGACGAGGTCAAATACAACAGGATCTAGAAAAGGATGGAAGAGGGGAAGTGGTGAGGTCTCCGCCGGCTTAAATAGTTCCATCTTGTGGGCTCGCTTAATGTCTAAACTTTTGACAATCACGGCCAAGGTACGAAATCTCTTCTGCTCGCTACATTTGCTGGATTATGAAATGGTCTGGACACGAGCTATAAAGAATAGCCGATGGCCATGTACACTAGATTTGGGTCCCATATGTGCCCCAACGGATACCCTGCACGGGAATTTTATCAAGTTCTTTTGCTTTAAGAACCAAGCCTCCACTGTAGAGCGACGTAGCGACTTCACAGTACACGTAGGAATCATTTCGGGATGACGCTCTCACAGAGAACAGAACCAACCAGCAAGCTCTGTCCATATTACTCCAACGGAAAGGAGGGCTTAGCAAATTCTCGATCAAGAATATTTGCAAAAAAGACCAGAGGCAATAGATCAAGCCGGCGGCAAAGCAATGTTCGGTGAAATAAGACACAAGAAAGACAAATTTATTAAACTATCAGCTTATTATCTTCACGGATACTGAAATTCTATGCCTGAAGCAATCTTCTTCTACTAACGTGCCGGGGGCAAGCGAGCTAGGCTATTAGCCCTTGATCATTGGTCACCCGTGGGAGGTATGGCTAGTTCTAACCCACTTAACGTAAGTTAGATCCATCACTTTTGAACGCCGAATACGGTTTAATCCACGCAGCCACAAAGGATCCCAAATCCACTGCGCACGGGTCGTCCAGACTGGAATATTTTATACACAACGAAAACACTATCACTGGCCATGGTACAGATGGTGCTCCCGGTAGTGGCATTGTTCAAGGCAAAAGTGCACTGATCACTCTGAAGATCGACCCGGGTTTCTTTGCTCGTTTACCTTGGGAACAGAACCTGGGCAGACAGTGACAAAGATTTTACACTTCATCGAGAGACTTTCTGGACGAACGGATGTCTCTCTGCCGCTTCGATGTGTGCGCAGATAAAAGACAATTTTTCAATCAACAGCTACATAATGTATGATGTGACTTGCCTCAACTAGCCGAGATTGAAATATTGAACGTAAAAGAAGCTATCCAGGTTGTACAGTACTGATACATCAATGTATCCCTTCTCGATTCAGTAGAGCGGTCATTACAAGCGTGACCGGTGAAAACGCACAACTACTATGGAGACTATTATCAGGGGTAGCATCCTGGAGCCTGCCATAAGCGCTTCCTTTGCATTCTCAGGAATTTATCCTCGGAAACCTGCCGAGCTCTGAAGACCCTGCATCATGTGCTGTGAGAGAAAGCGGTCTAGCCCAATCAAGTATACGGCTTTCCTGGGCGAGATCTGTACGCCCGAGCAATGCCGAAGATCTAGCCAACACGTCTGAGACAATGGGAAACGATGAAATTTCGAATATTTGGAGGAATCCTGCGACTCCACAGAGCATAGCCACCGATGTTGGAACTGGGATTTTGGCAATAACACACGGGCGTGTTCCATATTGGCAACGAACTGTGTTGATCAAGATCGTCTGTGGGACTCTCAACCATTTCCAGGGCCCAGCTGCGCTGCTCATCGGAATTCCCCATATCGGCGCAAGGGGCGTGCGTTTGCTGTTATAGGTGGACGCTAACCTAAGAGCATGGAAGCAAGCTGTATTTTAGTCTTCTTGATCATTGAAAAAGGTATCTTCAATCAAGTCTAGATAAATCAAACAATCTTAATCAGACAAATTGGGAATGGAAATGATGAAAAGACGGCACTTCCCCAATTTGAAGAATAAGCTCGGCAATTGAAAATAGGCGTTGAAGAGGTAATGGTACGATGGCGGCCTGGAAGATCAAGAAAGGCCAGCTATGGTTCAACAATCATTGCACCTTGCTGTAGTGTTGTAAATACCTGTAGGGTGCGCTGCTTTATTAGAATCAAGTGGGTGATATGGTAAAAAGATAATGATTCTACGTCAGGCAAATGAATCCATCATCATCATTATCAAGATAATGTTTCCACCTGTACTCTGCATGCCTACTAAATTATACAATAAGAAAAACGCCTTATTTCTGAGCCATGAAAGCCACCCATCTACAGGCTAAACTCCTCATGAAACAGAAGTTGACAAGGGTTTTCTTTGATAACGAAACTCTTGGACCGACAGAATCTTCTCCGGGATTCCCAAATTTAGCAGTCAAAAAAGTTTTCATTGAGGCCGTCAGGTACTTAAAAGCATGATCGATTGAAACAAAAATAAATTTCGGAGCATTGAAGTCATTTGCCGGGTTACTGGATCATTTACAGTCACGCCGGAACCCTGGGCCTCTCGTTCTCATAAATAACCAGTGGTGTTGGGGCTACAGGTAGCCTCATGTGTGGTGTCACTAGCTGGAACCTTCCGCAAAAGGTTGAAGACAGGCTGGAGAGCCGATTCACCTCCCCTGAGGTGCGGACGGAGAAAAGGGATGCCGGGATACTGAAGATAGTATTGGCGGTAGGCGGTGTAGTTCTGATCTTCTTGTATCAGGAACCCGATGTCGGGCGGCACGTTTGGATCCGCAATGGGTACTTCACCTACTGTGCTGTCGGGATTTTTGCGTCGCATAGAGTACTTGCTATATTCACGGAGTCCATAGAGCACTGCTGTCGCGGAGTGATAGTTGCGGAGATGGAATAGCTTCTACAAGTTCGATCGATTAGATTTACCATTGATTGCTTTATATTCCGTGCTCATCGACAGGGCTTACCTGAGCGCATTCCTGAAGGCAGGGAACAAGATCAGGTAGTGCACACAAAGCTTCCCAGACGGAGACTGTAAGAACATTCCAACTGTCCAGAAAGCTTGCCACAGTTTCATTCTGATCCATGATACCCTGTTGAGACAGATTGTTAAAGTCCCCTTCATCCATATGCGTGAGGGTTCGAGCCAGGTCTAGTCCAGAAGATGAACCAAAGCATTCCTCTAAGAAATCACAAGTGCTGTCAAATGGTTTTTTCCATGGAACTTTCGCAGTATTTATGTAATCACGTTGGAAACGAAAAGCAAAAACGTTGCAGTTCTTGAGTATCTCGGTCAGATTGTACGAATGCTTTTGGAAGAGAGTCTGAATGGGGCATGCGATGAATTCAAAGCCGTGCATCGGCAGCCGTGGAAAGCCTGATGCTGCTCCTGGGTGCAGGTCGACCAGACACTGCAGCACGGCCCTGTGAGCGAATGGACTCTGCGTTTGTAGGATCTTATGGAGATTAGCTGACATGTATGAGAAATCATGACCAAGGGGCCATGCATATACCTTCTCAACTTCTTCATAAACAGGGATTTCTCCTGGATGATTTTTAAGATGGCCCCATAAGCAAACGTATAGCTGGGTATGGGTCTTAAGGAACCATTCGACCGAGGTGGCCGTATACCCTAATGAGGCACGGACAATATCTTCGAAAGCGATTAGGCTCAATTGAAAGTGGCTCTGCGTCTCAATTTTCTGTGCAATCAGCTGTGCATCAAGAGACTGACCCGATGATGGGACGAAGGACCAGGGAACCGATTTGAAACGCGGGGGTTGGCAGCAGTTCAGAATCTCGTCGACTTTTCTCTCATGGGAGAGACACTGGTTCAATTTTGGTTTGATGAAGTCCATGATGGTACTTATAGCTTCTGCGCTACGGCCAAGTAGAATACTGCGGAGGATGCTTTGATCCTGAAGTAATGCATAGCGAATGACGAGACAGGACTCTTTTTGAAAGCCCCATAGAATGGTGGCCGACTCGTCTTCCCACCATCGGTAGGAGGGCACAAAAGGCTGAAATTCCTTGCTTATCTGGAAAAGGTATTGGCACGAAAGCGTTCCGTCGGGGGGTGTAGCCCGTTCCAGGGGAGGCTGCGACATTGCGGCCCTGCTGTACAGCAACGGCTCGTGAGAAATATAAAGGAAATGAATGTAAGGCAGGGTTAGCTGCCATATATATCCGATTGGTGACTGAAAGTTCCCCAAAGATAGTCAACAGGAACTTGAAATGCTAAGGTAGTCAGCGTGGCACAGTAATTATGCCTACAAACAGATATGGCACGTTTCCGGCATGTGAAGACAAGAGAAGCCCCGATGATAGATAGGACTGAGAGTTGGACAAAACGAAGTACGGTACCGGGCTCCTGTGGCAAGGGAAGCGAATTAAACTTATAAAGCAGCACAAGCCTTGCTTTGCTTACTTCATGACATGTCCCCTCCACTCATCTGACAAAATGGATTGGGATTGTGATCGGACGTACCGGCAGCTGGCTCATGTAGGCGATCTGAGAATGGAAAACAGCGGCTTCTGGTTTTGGTTTTGGATTCATGATACCTGTTGCAGATAATGAACTCGAGACTAGCGAATATGCATATAGGACCACCAAGCGTGCATGACTATCTAAGGATCGGCCGCATCTTGGGTATCACAGTTCACACTTCGTTCCATGCGCTTGTTTATCTATTCTACTCTTCTCACCAGTATAAGCCAGCAGAGTATCAGGGATACATACTATTTTTCGGGCTTGGACCAAAGTTCAAGTTCTAAATTTGTATCTCAGCTGTTTCCTGTTGAGATGCAGCAGATAATAATTGTGGCAAATGGGGGTGGATTATCGGTCTTCAACACAGACACCTTGTACCTTTAGGTTCATGATCATCAAACCCCGCAATACTGAGTATTTAGCGATTTCCGAAACTAATACCAGATATATTATATAGACATGTAATACAGCCCTAGAGAAATGAAACTTTACTAACCATAAGAATCTTGTCTTCGTTGGTAATGAAGGTCTAGGCTAGCCTGCAAGCACTTATTCTGTATGGCACGCCATAGTAGAACTCATTTGAAGTAGCCGGACTTTGCAAACACATGATTAAAAGTTAAAAATGGCTTGCGGTGGTACATAACTGGTCATGATCTGTGATTAAAATGCTGCGCGCCTTACTAGAACTAGTATCGGCGGGAAGCAGTTTCACTCGCGAGCCTATTGAAAACTCCGGCCAACAGATATAAGTTTTATGGAGTATTTAGTTAGTACGATACAGAATACGAGCCAACTTGGCGATCTCTCATTGATGGGCCCATCCTTCCTATTTTCGGCTCTTGACACCATTCCCCCGGGAGTGAAGTTAATCCTTGTCAATACCTGGTCAGTGCCGGTAGCAAAAGCTATGTCGCAGGTTTTGCCCCATTCCATTTAGAAATCATAGTGGTCAGAATTTAAGTTACCAGTGATGCTCGTGATCGTGGGGTTGAATAATTAAATTCGCGCAGTAAGCTGATTTCCGTAGAAGTGTTGACTAGATAGGTGGAATTCTTGATGGGGTTATTCGGCCCGCTTCACTGGCGCAAGGATCATCTGGGCTCCGCAGTTCGGCTCTTGGGAGTGTAAAAATACCAAGCTATTACAAGTTTCTTTCAATACATCGTAATTTTTTGAATCAAACCCCCTCGAAAGCCGAAGCAAGGATTTCGGGGGCAGTGTGAGACGGCAATAATGGCGAACGTGTTTCTTAGCATGACGGCTAAAAATACAAGAGTTATCATTGGCTGATCTCTCCAGGACTAAACTATTGGCACCAATGACAGAAATGCGATAACATATAGGAACCTGTCCACTTGATGGGCCATACCCTGCTCTATCCTTCGGTATACAAGCGATGATCCATGTCTTCCGTGTCCTAAATTCATTTCTCATGGCTTTTAGACTTTTGCGATTGTTGCTGCGCGTGTAAATGATACAATGAATGCGGGTTGGGAAGCAGGGTTTATTCTCATTACCTAAGGTAACTGTGGTAGCCCAGGTGCTAGGGCCGGTTCATACTTTTACGGGTCTATAGATAGATCTTCGCATTTTAAAGAAGGGGATATGCTAGAGAATAAAGGATAGGGGTAGATGTAACTTGATATCATGCAACAAATGTTCCAAGAACTTTGCCTCCATCTAGCCACCATAAACTAGTGCACACAAAAGTAAAGTCAGACTACAAGCTCAACATTGATGGTTACAGTAGCAACCCAGATTTTGCGCTGAAAATTCCAGGCGCCCGAGGAGTGACCTTGTACTTATTAAGGATCATCCTTTGTATATTAATTCGATGCATAGCGTATTTATACTTGCGAGATACAGGAATGAATGTGTAATCTAACTAGCACCATTTCCCAATTCTAACTTCATTCTAGTGTTCTAGCGCCTGAAGCAGGCGATCAGAATGGCCATAAAATTTGATTCAGAAGGTGAGTCCCTTTTCACCTGCGTGCAGCCCATATGCTCATTAAATTCTGACATGACGGTATGATTCATGAGTATTCCGCATGCTGGACAACAGTTCTTTTGAATGTAAAGAGAAATATCCCTTGAGACTGCTTCTGTGTAAGTCAAGTCATGCCGCGCGAATGCAGTCATTGCAGGCAACAGAAAGTGTAATGCATGACTATCACCCATCCCGCTCCGATAAGCTCCGTAGCCACCGGTGGGGTCGATAAGCTTGCCGTACTTTCGTGAACACCTTGTTTGTAAGCCACTTGCCTGGATACCTTGTACCACGGCCGTTAAAGAATAGTAGTTGCGACTATTGTGGAAGGCCTGCAAATGCTCCATGTCAGAGTTGAAACTAAAGTTGGGTCTATTGGAGCATACCTGAGCAAGAGCATCGATTTTAGCATCCAGCCCGATCTCAGCGGCCATGCACTCCTTCACCTCAACCATGAGCTGATTCCATCGAGAGCCCAATATGGAATGCGCCTGGGTCCCCATCATCGGTAAAAGCGGTCCCCGCGTATTCTCTGAATAATGCCACATCTTTGCGCGATATAAGTTTCGTCAAACCTGGGATGTCATTCCATCGCAACTGCTCCAGAAATGGATTCCGAATATCGATTGGTGAGCTCCAGTCCACATCGAGCGGGGTTAAAGAATTGTGCAAGCGAACTTTCAAAACCCGCAAGTCCTGCCATATTCTTTGTGCCGAGTCTGCTTTCTCCAGGACCTCCTGTAGTGGCCGGGTTATTAATCTGTCCAGGCATGCTTCTAGCGCGAGAGCTACATCGTTTAACATGGCTCGTTCTAGGCCGTCATATTCCAGGTTTTGGAGTACCACTTGGCCTACCTTCTGCCAAGTGTATTCGATGGTAGCATAGATGAAAGGGTCGCTTTGAGATCTTGCCAAGCACTATCTAAGTTAGGAAAAACACAGATAGATCGTCCAGAACGGAAAAATATAATACCTGTTTAAGATCACTCAATTGATGGAGATGCATGGGTGCATTGATCAATTCAACATAAAGTTTGGCACTGAGGACTCCATATGTCCAGAGAAATGTTTTGATCTGCTCAGATGGTAGACTCAAAGCTCTCCGAACGAAATCATCGAAAGGAACCTTCCTCAATTTCTCGAGGCTTTTTTGTGACAGGTGTCTAGCAATATTCGAAGGACTCTTTTTCACGATTTGGTCCAAGCCTATTTCCCAAAGCTTTTCACCTCGGACGTAATTTTCCGCACCAGCAGAGCTATTCGAAGTCTCCGAGACGGCATTGATGAAATTAGTAAGAACAGAACCACGGAATCGATGCGTGTCGAACCCATTGATGAGAAGTTGTTGGAATTCGTTCCTGCGCCAATCTCTCCTTTTGGCTTGTAGCTTTTCAATCTCTCGGTCGGTATCGTCGCCTAGGAAGTCTAAAGAGGCGCCAACAGTTGTAGAGGCTGTGCTTAAGCACGAAGTTGAAGGCGTTTTGTTGATGGCTGAAGAATGATTGGCCTCGTTTAGCAAAGACACGAAACGACGGTGTGTTGATGCCGGTAGGACAAACCTTTCTGGCTTCCATCACTAGCCTCGACAATTTCATCCATCCTTATTTTGTAAAATTTGGATTCATTCACCAGCTAGAACCAGTCGACACGGCCATAAATATACCGATCCATAGACCGCATCATTTGCATGAATGGATGATTGCCGATCCCGTGCGCTGCACGAAGTGGTTAGTTGGCTTCGAGTGGCCCTAAACCCCTGACTTAAGTTTCGAGCAAGATCTCAGAAGTACTAGTCGCTCATGTCGGTACAAGGGTTGCGCTCCTCGCCGACGGTCTAGACCATAAGATTGGTCGGGGGTGGATTGATGGGGTCATTCAGCTGCATGCAAGATCATCGGGCCCCATATTGTGAATTCTGATTCACGAGAATGTAAAGATATCAGATCATTACAGCTCGCTTTCAATACGTCGTAATTTTATGAATCAAAGCTGCATTGAAGTGCTGATGGGACAAGTCCACTTCTCGGTAGGGTCATTCGGCACGCTTCACTAGCGCAAAGATCTTCTTGGGAGTGGGAAGGTACCAGGTTATTACGAAAGGCTTTCAATACATCGTAATTATTTGAATCGAGCCCAGCCAGAAGCCACAATAAACAGTTAGGTGACAGGGCGAGAGAGTGAAAATCGTGACTCCACTCTGAGTCTGAAGACGGAAAATACAAAAGGACATTATTGACGAGATTAACTTCCCCATAATTTATCTATCAACGCTAATGGTCAGCACTAATGCAGGAGGTGTCACAGCAAATGAGAACAAGCTTACTCGATTGTGTGCGTAATGGTTCTTTGATCCAGTCAGCGATCTTCGCAGATTAGTCTGTGATGGTGTAGTTGACCCATACTACAAGTCTACCATAGCCTCGTAGAAATCTTGGCATGAAAGCTACCGGCCGGTCATTTCTCTAGATATTGTCCTCCGGAACCTCATTTCGATCATTGACCTCAAGTGGGAAAATGAAATGCGACGGATCAGACGAATTCTATGCATATGTCTCGGGTTCCAAAAAGCGATGGGCCAACTGTTGTGCTCTTCACCATAGGGTGATCCTAGATGGCCCACCAGGATCCGATCCGAGACAAGTAGCCAAATGCGGATCACTCCGTCACATTAACACCGGAAATATCGGAAATAATGGCCCGAAGATGGAATTGAGCCTCCGGGTCTTTGCAACTCTGACCACACCCTTTGGAATACAGAGCTGTCTCTATTGGAATTAATTTGAAAGAGCAGGGCTTGTCTTTTCACTACAATGGAAGCACGGAATTGCCTACCCAAATCCATTAATAGGCCATTACAAGTACAGTATGTCTTTGAAGCATTAACATCCAAAGAGTCTCGGGAATCTGAATTCCTGGATGGCTGGTCCCGGCAAGGAAAATCCTTTGGCTCAAACAATCACTATTTGGTGGCCGCCCAATCACGAATACTAGGAAGCGAAGGAGATAAACCCACAAGGTACGACTCGACACCCGGAGAGACTTTATTAAGCTGACTCCTCAAGAGAGAAAATGCATACTGCTTCATATAGTATGTGATGACCGAAATGACGCTGAGAAACTTCTAAAAGTCCTCTAGGATCGTCTAAGTAGTCTTCCTATAGAGAGGTTAGAGAGTAGGACCCGGCAGGCCACTTTATAGGTCCTGATATTACGCGAGACTGAGATTTTTGTCAAGAGGTGCCACCAATGACGTTCCATCGGAATTTTATAATAGTCTGTCTATTTAGAACAGCAAAATAAAAATACTTGTCGAAAGATTGATCCGTAATACAGTGTTGCAATCTACGATAACGATCGTTTCATTTACCCTGGCCTCTTGCGAGTTGAAACACTGGATTGAAGTACATGTGTCATAATTTTCTACGCTATGAAACAACCAGCAAATTGTATCTGCAATAGCTCATCATGCTATGTTGTGCTGCGAGTATAAAAATGGAGTTCAAAGGCTCAATAAGGCTTTCAACGTGGAAGCAAGAAGATCTGCAATAGACTTTGAACATCTGCTAACACATCCTGCTCTCAGTATATCAGCAGTTCTGGGTCGATATTGGGTGGAACCATGGATTCATGCTCAACGATGCCTCTGACAACGTCAAACTGGGTGAGCTCTTGGTCAGATTCGCCTAACAATCGTTGATAGAAAGCTTCCGGCACCGCATGGAAAGTTAGATGGCTTCGGTCATCCGAAGGCGCAGGAGTTTCGAATAATTCTTCCATTGGAGATAGCCGCCCAGCTGGGATAGCAAGATGCGCCGAGTAAAAGGCATTTTCAGAAAGATTATGGAGCCCGATATCTTCGTTCAGAGAGGGCGCTAGCCGTAGAGTATTGGGGCCTTGAACCGGCACGCTTTGAGCATTAACAGCTCTGGGATGCGTATTGTTTGCGGCGTCGTTCTCTGAAAAGCCCTGGTGCCTAGCATGGGATTCAAAATAATCATCCCGAGCTCGTCGCCCATTGAGAATGACACGGCTGCCGAATTGGCGGAACATCGATCTTGCAGAAACCAAGACACATCCACGGCTGAGATGATTAACAGATATTGATAGCTGACGAATCAGCTCCTTTCCTTCGTCCCTCGTCAATTTCACCTTGTAAAGGGATACATTCTTTTGGAACATATCTTCGGATTCCCTATAACCCAAAGCCCGACTGCACTCTTTGGCTAACATGAACAGCTTACTGCCCCGACTAGGCACACTGAATGTCATGAACCTGTATTGACGATGACCCCTCAAGTGCCCCATGGAGTCTATCTTAGCTTCTCCGGCGCCATCAACTATCTTGGGCTTGTATTCATCGCCAGCGTCATTCAATTCCTTTGAAGTATGTCCCCGAACGGTTGGAAGCCTTTTTGCTTTAACTTCAGCGGGTGCGATCTTTTTTGGAGATGAGGCAAGCGACTGAGGCTGCTCGTTTGTGATAGAGAGCTCTTTTGGAGGCAGGTAGGCTAACGGAGGCACGTGGGTGCCAGCAGCCCCAGGTCCAGCCGCGGAAGAGTATTGATCGAATTTCTGGGCCCAGTCTGTAGCTTGAGAAGACTGTCGCTGATTTCGCCGGCGAACTATCTTTGACGCATTTTTTGCCTCTGTAGAATCGTTCTTTCGAGGTCGACCTCTCTTTCTTTTCGGAGGATTAGGAGGTGGCTCCATGGAAACGAATGACTAGGCGCTTTTTTAATGTGCTTAGTTGACAAGAAAATGGAGTATTAGGATGTCGGAGGGAATAGGGGTTACCAGATATCTTATACGGTTTAAGTACGAAAAGATTACGTTATAGGGTTTGCCTAGAAGGGGCAAGCTAAGTGGGACCGTTGTTACTTGAGGCCTTAATCCCAAGGGCGGAGCCCCAAGCATATCTCAGTGTGCGACTCATAATCGAAAAGGGCTTAAGCTTGACGACAACATTCAGGGGCCGTATCACTAGTAAGCAGTAAGTTAGATTTCCCGACTAGCATTCAAGAAAGCCTAGCTCCGCTGCCTAGCTCTCGACACAAATATAGGGGCTGGGCTTGCAGCTCTGCGAATGCACATCATATTACTGGATGTGAGTTGATTTATGCGCAGTGGTCATCATCACCTTCTTTGACTACAGCTAGTTGTCCGTCGAATTCTTTTTTTGTTTTTTCACCAGGAGGTAATACAATGTCTGAATCCGTAAAAGCCAAAATTATAGCTGAACAATGAAGTGCTTGATGGGAAATATCGAACCGCTAAAAGTCAAATTCACTGAAAGCTATACTAGGGAGGTAAAGATTCTACCATCTCCTGTCGATCGTTGCAACAAATGTAGCCTATCATTTCCCTCCACTTTGTTTCAATAAGCTTTCGGTCACAGGCTTAAACAAATAGTTAAATCGGCTCATTGAGCTAGATTCACTTGACACGGTGATCGGGCAGGTCCACTTCTCGACGGGGTCATTTGGCACGCTTCAAAAGTAAAGATCATAGGGGCTCCGTAGTTTAGTTCATGAGAGTGTAAGAATACCAAATTAGTATAAATTGGTTTCAGTATATCGTATTTCTTATATCCCCCTCTCAAAACTTCAATTTATACACATTAGCAGACTATTTTATGCTCACTCGAATGGATCGCCAAGCACGCTTGGATCCGACCACGCAGAGGAGCACACTGCTAGTACAGGTCACTCTCCACCATGAATTACGTTCAGTAGCATGGCTTGACCCTGGAGATGGTTGAGAGCTCGGCAGACGATCTCGATCAACATAATTCGTTGCCGATATAGATCACGCCCATGTGTCATTCCAAAGATACCAGTTACAAAATCGGTGGCTATACTCTGTGGAGTCGAAGGATTCGTCGAAATATTGGCAAGATCTTCGGCATTGTTTGGGCTTACAGATCTCGCCAAGGAGGGCCGTATACCTAATTGGGCTGAATTGCTTTCTCCCACAGCATATGATGTAGAGTTCGTCGAGCTCGGCAGGGTTCCCAGGATACATCGAGGAGAATGCAAAGGCCGTTCTTACGACAGGGTCCAGGATGTCCCCCCCTGATAGCCCCAGTAGGGGTTGGGCCTTTTCACTGGTCACATGTGTAATGATTTATTGGCAATGTTCCTAAACCGGCAGCGCTATTACATTGGACGGAAAGAGGTACATTGTTATATCAGTATACCTTGGGTGGCTTCTTTTACGTTATAACTCATATGTCGATGAACTGAGACAAATTACTCCGCAGCTGCTGATTGAAGAGTAGTTTGGTATCTTTGCACACACCCTAAGCTGCTCAAAGTCATACGTCCAAAAAGTACTTCAAAATACTGCAAAATGCGTTTTAATATCTGCCCAACTTTCCGTCGCAAAGTAGATGAATAGAGGAACCTGGGTCGATGTTCACAGAGCTCAGTGTGCTCTTTTCTTGAACGGCGCCGCTACCAGGAGCACCGTCCGTAATCTGGCCAGTGAGAGTGTTTGCCTTGTATACAGAAGAGCTCCCATCCTCTTCCAGTCTGGAAGACCTGTGCGCGGTGAATTTCGGCTATATGGAATAAATCAGGTTCGGTGTTCAAAGGCGACAGATCTGCGTTAAGTAGGTCAGAAATCGGCCATACTTTCCACAGGGTAACCAATGACCAAGGGCTGATAACCTTGCTCGCTTGCTCCTGGGACACTAGTAGTAGTAGATTGCATCGGTCATGGAAGTTGCGTATTACAAGGGTGTTGACGCAACTTTTCGTAAGTGCAGTGACCTACCTGGGATTTCCGAGGCAGTGCACTATCCAGCACTTGCGGGGTGATGCTTGCGTCTTCAAGACGCTTTTCGTGCTGGGATTTTTGCATTACACCTGATGAGTTGGTTGCTGTGGCTCGTCAGAAATGATGTTCGGAGGTGCAACGAAATCGGGTTTACTGCAAAGTCTGATTTAATTCAAAGCCAAGAGAAAGTTTGGGCGACGAATGATTTATATCTTGGGGCTTGACGCATTTCCAGCTGGCGTTGCACCCCATTGAGATGAAACTTATTTTTAGAGGATGAAGGGAGAACACGCAGCAGAGTGAATATTACATCTGTGCACGATCAAGCTTTCGCCCGTCCTATAACCTGGATGATCCACACCGTGCTTGTCATAATACACCTGTAGAAGTCGAGGCGATTCGCTGGATCTGGCTGGGTCCAGCTGGGAGCAATACTAATGTATAGCCCAGGGTAATTATATGGTTTCATCGTGGATATCAGCCTAGGATCCATCCGTGGACGATATCAACATGAGAGTTCTGAGCGTACTGAGCCCGCCTACATGTACCATTCGAGCGATGTGGCCCTGCCTCGACGCACACTTCCAGGAAGGAAGCGCCCATGCAGAAAAATACGCAGAGGACATGCAACAGAATCCGACGGATCTAGACCTGTCTATGGCCAAATAATGTCTCATTTTCATAACGGCTCTCTCGTTCCATGAGTGCTGTCTGTCCCGGCTTAGTGGTCGCTTCCTTTCCTATGTGAAGTCTGACTCATTGTCACACCAACCATCTCTCACCCTTAACGAAACAATTCGCTTAAGAAAAGTGACAACGTTCACCCATTCAGAAATACGGTAATTCAGTTTCCACTGAACTGTGCTGATCTACTCTTGCTGATGTGCTACGTTAGGCCAATGTCAAATACTCCGCGCAAAAGCAGCAATCCCGTCTTGGTTAAATTAATTCGCCACTCACTGGTCGGCAACTGGTCGGCCAGATCAGCCCTCACATACTGTGAAGCAGATGGTAGCACGACCAAGTCGGCCAGACCTGGCGATGGGTTCCAGCCATCTTGCGCTTGACGCGCCAGCCCAGCGGCCCGTGCAGTCTCTCATACCCTCAAAGAAAGAGGCACAGTGTGCTGCAGAAGTCGCTTTGCAATATTTCCAGAACAATTTAGATAGTATTTAATCCAGCGAGCTCAATAATTTGTACCGGCTCAAGGAACTTTTTTCAGGTCCTCGCTAGCTGTGTTGTCTTCTCGTTGAAATCCTGATCATTCGCCGTGATGCGGTTGAGAAAGCTCGCCGGGATAACCCATCAATTTGACCGCTGAGCCATATGCTTAGTCTATTGAAACTTTTGCTATATCTCTTTCTCCAGCTATTCCGCAGTTGAGCCAGTCTAGATGGTCCCTACTTATGGTTTCTGTATACTCTTTCCTCCGTCTTGTGAGTTTTGGATCGGTTGATCGGTACAGGGCTTCTTGATATCAGAGGCTGGTTTACAATAGGCTCGAATAAGGATACGTAGAGAAAGTTGTTCGGTATGACAGAGAGGTATGATCGAGAACGTCTAGGCGGTTCTCTGGCGGCCATAGCTGGTTGTTGAAAGGTCTTGGTATCAAACTGCATTTTGAATGGCGAATACATCTGACACCAGTCATCAAGGCCCTGTGTGCCTGTCTACCCCTCACTTCGGTGAGGTTGAAGGTGCTCTGCCATAATTCCACTTTGCTGATGGGATTGCTCCTCCATTTCCATCAGGCCCTGACGCATGTCAGCTGTCGGAATCAAAGCCTTCGGTAGGACTGGAAGACAGCGACACAGTAATCTTCCTTTAATCCGGTCTATATTCGCTGTATCCTAATAGTGCCGGAGAGAAAGCCACGATCTTTATATTTGCTCTTCCCGTCACGTTGGAACTCGATAATCAGAATGGGTAAGGAGTGGGAAGGTCGGCGTCGTTTAATGAACGGGAAAGGACTAGGAATATAAAGAGCTGTTAGATATTGTGCAACCGTATTGGATAATTTGATTTAGGATATCGATTCCTGCATCAAGTGTACTGGCCGCTTCTGTTTCTTGTGGATTGGGTTACGGAGC
This sequence comes from Penicillium sumatraense, assembly GCA_020086695.1. Lineage (NCBI taxonomy): Eukaryota > Fungi > Ascomycota > Eurotiomycetes > Eurotiales > Aspergillaceae > Penicillium > Penicillium sumatraense. The sequence continues at coordinate 12,630 of JAGIKU010003141.1, read as the reverse complement.
CCGTTCAACTCCAGTGCTGTCCCCGTGACCCGGACTAAGATTCTCGATGAGATCAGTGCTCATGGACCAGTCAGATGTCCTGACGAAGATATGGGATATAGATATATGAAGATGGTGTGAGGTTCAGCCGTTATCGGGTGCAATGGAGTACTCGGGGAAGAAATGCTGGCCTGAAAGGGAGTGGAACGGCCGCCTCGTCTTTTAAGAGCCTCTCCATTACAACACACAACTTCCAATTACCTCCCTGTGCAGCACCCACAGTCAACGAAATCAGCACCCACTGGGCTGAGACACTCTTCATATACAGCTATCTTCCAGCGACAGCCATACAAGGTGAGGAACCCTGTACTTGGTGTTTTGGGATCAACAACCTTGACTACCACGTTCCTACCCGGCTCACCACCTTTTCACCACGGCCCCTTCTGACATTCACGGTCTACAGAGCAGTGCATAGGATGATTGATTTCCTTCAAACGAACCATTACCATCCCCTGAACCGCCTCTACAAGTTATACGAGGTGGAGGGCACAGTGATCCGAGATCAGAGGATGATGTTGCAACCAAAGACTTTCATCCGAGGTATAGAGAACTCTTGGGCTGGGCTTGACTTGGAGACCAAGTCCATTCTCACATCTACTTTCCTCCTTACGGTATTTCCCTTCCGACTATGTGGGTAGCAGCTGCGGTGCCGGCTACTCCCAGGTGATCTAAGGGGTTCGGAGGTTGTTAAAGGGATTCTCTGGATTTAGCCTTACCACTCAAATCCACTACAACTTTTACCATCGTGAAAGGACATACATGCTGACTAAATCGGGTTGAAAAGTGATTAGAAGAACCTCACTCCTCCCAGAACGCTGCTACATCTGCTTCGATATTCCGACCTGATTCCAGAATCATCGTCTCACCGGAGATTTTACAGGAAGGGCAGCAATCCAACAACACCCCCGATTTATACCTTCCTGGAATTTAAAACGCAAGACCTGCTGCAGTATGTGTCTCGGGTGCTGAGTCGGTAATACTGGCATTAAGTGTTTTGCCCTCGGCGGATACTCGTTTGGTCTCGGGGGGTGAGAGGGCGGCGACGATAGACTTCCGTAGGAGCAAACCCGGTGGCGATTACCATCCCCTCAGGTACAAATTCAGGAATCCAGATACCAGGCCAATCGTACTGATAGTGCTACGTTACACGACAGGCCTCGAGAGATCCCTGAAAGCGTTTCGCAAATGGAATCAATCAATATACCTATAGTCACAATGACGCTTGTAGGAACAGCATCCTTCGGCCACGCTATCGCTAATTCCCTCATAAAGCTCCAGCGATTGGCATACAGCTCAGCCTACCTGACAGGGTCTCGTTCTAAGAAACCGCCGTTAGAGCGTTGAAGAGTTAAAGCTGCAAAGTGAACACGGCAATAGTGTGATTGAAGCTAGATCAAATTGATTGTAAGGCTTCTAACAGTGCAGCACATAAAATCAACTGGTCAGAGAAGAATCATACATACTAAGATTTGACGCAGCTCCTATATTCTATCTGACAACATCCCCGGCTGATGGTTGGTGTCTCTTTGGTGGCTGCGGAGGAGCACCTGGCTTCTTCACACCTGTTGTATCATATCCAGCACGTCTGTCAGTGTCATTAAAATAGTCCAGTAAAACCAGAGCGCAAGGTACTTGGGACTTACCCCATCATGTGGTTTTACTCTAAACGTGGTGGACTGGCTCGAAGATCTATCGTGACGTATATGAGTGACTTCCGATTGCAGGCTTGCTGGTCCGTATGGAATGCAAGTTGGAACTCGCCTTGACGATTTTCAAGTTATCTGCCACGATTCCGTCAATTTAAGGGACGACATCTAAGCTTTGATAATATCACAATCTGATATGTGATGCTACAGTGGGTAGCTCGCTATCTGCTATTGGATAGCCTCAACGCCACCCTTAATAGTTCAGCGACCAGAGTCAATGTAGCAAATAAGACAACAGGGCCTAGTACCACATGCGGGAACTCCGGAGGTGCTTCCTTATTGCCATAGTGCCGTTTCTGTTTGTTGGTCGAGGGGAGGCAGAGTTTTGCTGGGGACTAGCTGTGTAAGTCTTGTCCGAACCCAAGCCGACGTTGTGATCAAGTCACAAATAGAAATAATACAGCTCCAAGTTCCCATCTCACCAATCGACACAACTTATTTTCAAACGTAGTTAAGTGGCATATAGTCTATGCTCACTTCGTATTACGATGATATCCATAGGTTCTCTGGTGAGTTTATTGTAATGGTATGGTTCTTAAACGGACCAATTGAGGGCAACGGAGGTCGTGATCCATTACCACCCAGATCCTTCACGCGAACGTGCAAATTAGGATGAATGAACATTGCTATGTACTGTACGTGCGTGAATGAATTTCTTTCGAACATGCTTTATTGGACCAAAAATTTCCCAAGAGATACGGTCCTGTTTCAAGATCCCGGTACAGATTGAGGCCTCATAAACCCAAAATTAGATGTAATGAACTAATAATACACTGGCAGAGACAGCTCTTTACCATAATAAAGAAGTATCATAACGATGGGACGTAGTAGTGATAAAATGCCGGTTCATGAAATACATAATCTGATCTCATACTCCATAATCGAGGTCCGCAAATTTGTGGAGCTACTCCTGGGACCTGCGAGTGCTGACTGGTGTCTAGAACTGGTGATGCCCCGGCAGCTCAGCCATTTCAGCACGGGGTGGGTCGGCCATTGCTTCCCTCGATCAGAGCCATCAAACGCCTCTTTACCGCTAAATGGGCGTGTTCGGTCGTGCGCAGATAGCTGACTCGACGCGGCTGCCACTCCCTTCAGAAGCATTGCCTCCACTTCGCTTGCATAGCCCCTGTGCGGTAGCATCATTACTTACCTACAGGGGTTCGAAAACAACTAAGCCGCTGACAAGAGTGCCTAGGAACGGCTGGCATACCAGCAGAAGTGACAGACGGCGACACTGTACTGTTGATTACTACGATGCCGCTGATAATCGGATCAGCCGAGAGCACATTGTCTAATGTGGCTGGGATAGGAGAAGGTGCCTGTCATCCGCAGTTTCAGATACTCTGGAGACGAGGATTTGGTGAACAGCGGACGCCTAGTCTAGGTCAGCAAAACTAAGGTTCAGGTATAATGGAAACCATTCACTCTGGCCCATTTTGTGATCCCTGAGAGGGGTTCGGACCGTAAGGTAATGTCCACAGTGGCTCGACGCTGTTGGCCAGTGCTCGAGAACATCAATCCCGGACATTTGTAAAGAGTGATAGTAACAGTGAGGTTTATCCACCGCTCAGAGATATGCGTGAATAAAGCCGATGTTTTGCGGATGGTGATGAACAGACAGCAACATCACAGAAATGCAGATGTTGCGGATTTTGCTCTGTAGCGATACCAAAAAGTAGTGGAAAGAAGAAAGAAAAAGACGGCAACGACATGAACAATATTAAATGTTTGATCAGCAAAAAGGTCTTGATTGCCAGTGAATAGAAATGAACGAGGTGGCCGCTGTTTCCTCCAGCGATGAAGTACAGATGCATTTGATGAATGTAGAAACATGTTGTCAGTGTGATCAGCGCAATCTGAAGTATTTTTGTGAATGTTGAAACGTTGCTAACGGTGAGAAATTGCAATTTCTCCGAATATCGCTGATAATCAATGGTGAAGGACCAGCTAGAATTGGCGGGCCAGTTCTGTTGACCATTCACAATGCGCAACAATCATTTCACAGACTTGAGCTGAAAGGCTGACAGCAACGCTATAAATATCTGGCCTTTAGAATGCCATCGACTTCGGCAGCTGCTCCCTGGTACGGACTGACCCCGAACTGCCATGTACTCTGATCGGACTGACTTTTTGTATCGCCCCTAGCCTGTCCACCATTGATGCTGAGATCAGTGACGACGAGTAAGTATGGTGCCCGGTCGTTCAAAGCCATGCTAACATGAAAGATACTCAGATCAGTCTCCTCTCCACTGCCTGCGTGCGAATCTATTCCACGAAGGTTAGTTGATTTTCCCACAATATCATGTCAGTAAGTAGCATTCAGCCACAAGGGGGCCATCAAAGTGCTGTAATCTACTTCTCTGTTGATTGCTTCGAACACATGTAGATCTAATTAGAAATTGAGAAAATTGACACTCTAGCTCTCTAGCCTTTGATCCCTGCAAGAGGCAGCATACGAAGAAAACTTGACACATTGTTCCCAGGAGCAAGAAGTCTCCAGCTAGATGGCTATTGAGGTGAACTACTCTGGGTGTTTGCTCCCAGGAGCTAATGTTGCTACGCAAATTTGCAGCTATTTGTGATACAGGACTTTTTTGGTGGGGCATTTGAGCGTTCTCAAATTACGAGAAGCTTTTTGCGATGAGAAGCGTGTTGCGTTTTATTGGTATGCTTAAATCAGACCTCTGGCTCTGATGTCACGTAAGCAATGCTCAGTGAGCAAAAGCGGCGCTCACTGAGCTCCAAAACGGCCAAGACTTAGCATAGGGATTCCGCTACATAGGCTGTGCCATGTCTGCGGTTTTTGTGATTTGTGAAGACCGCCAGTCTCAACCCTCAATCTGCGGGTAGAGTAGGATCTTTCAACATCCTCTATGGGTGAAGGTAGGATATCCGCGCGGTAAAGAAGTTGACCGAACTTGAAAGCGCATATAAAAATGCCAAGCTTTTATCCAAAAGTAGTTAATTTAGCGAAAAAGGATCCAGTATCTAAGCTCTGACCGCAAAGCATAAATTTAGGGGCGGGTAAAGGGTACCCACGCGTCACACGGGTACGTCACAGTCTATTTGCGGCTCTGGAGCGCCGAAGTTGAATATTAACCGCAGATTGAAGAATGGACGGGACATTCCGGAAATAGATCTGTCACTTGTGTGCGGATTTGCGGAAGATTGCGGACGCCGGCGAGGAACAAGTCGCGCTGATCGAACGGAAGTGTCGGATAGAAATAGCTGATTTGTTCAGAACAGTGAAAGACCCATTTTTTTTTAGAAAGTCTATATGACTACAGCCGCTTACCGAAGGCTGTCCTAGTAAAAAGGTCTCGAACTTGGATTGTGCTGGGTCCACGGCGCGTATTAGCCTGCTCTACTTTATTTTAATTCCACCATTGCGTTGTTCTTGAAAGTACTGAACGTCAGTCACAACTATCAGACTATCACGAGCAGAATAGCCTACAAAGAGATGGCCTTGCCTGAGGGTCTCCCCTTCGCTGACATCCACACGGTGGACTTTTATGGACTGATGAATGACGATCAATCCGAGTCTGAGAAACTCCTTAACGCTTCTAAGGAGGACGGATTTTTCTATCTGAGCTTTAACGCAGTCGACCATGATGGGACCATGGAGCTGATTGAAAAAATGTACCAATTGAACAAGGGCCTTTTCAATCTGCCCTTGGGGTCCAAAATGGAGTTTGATGTTGACAAGCTGTCTAAGATGAAAATGAATGGGCAAGTCCCTGTCCAAAGTTGAAAATGTATCTCAATTAACGGATGTTCGCTCAGGTATAAACCCATTGGACGAAACTTTGGCGAGCTTCAAGGCAAAAAGGATGGGTTTGAAACATGGGTCGTATGTGCTTCAATTTAATGTTTTTTTTCCAAAGCATCAACTCTGACAGACACATACATAGCTTCCCAAAAATGGCATCATGGGCCTCGGGGGCCAAAAGGACTTTTCACGACCACCTGTCATTGATCAATATATGCCGACCCTGCAACAATTCGGTCATTTTGTGCAAACTTGCTCCAGGGCAGTGATGGACAGCCTCTCTAAATCACTCGGTCTCCCTGAGGCTGAAAATTTCATGACATACCATCGACCTATGGCTCCCTCCTCTGACATAACTCGTCTTCTAAAATATGAAGCTCAGCCTATTGAAGAGCGGAATACCGTGCACACCGCTCATACCGACATAGGCTCTCTACCATTCCTTTTCACTGCGCAGCCTGGTCTTCAGATCTACAACCCGGAAACAGATGCGTGGTACTGGGTTCAGCCCAAGGATGGATGTGTAATAGTCAATCTGGGCGACGGCATGACTCACTTGACGAATGGGTATCTCCGATCGAGTCTGCATCGCGTTGGCCCGTTACCTGGGAAGGCCATGCCAACTAGGCATTCTTTCGCATACATGCTCAGAGCAGAGGATGAGACGCCGATGACTGGATTAAAGAGTCCTCTGTTCCCTCCGAAAGATGGCACCGATCAACAAGTGTATACCAGCGCAGAGTGGCTGAGACAGAAATATGGAGTGCTTCGATTGGATGGGAGGCCGGAAGACAGCGACTGGATGATGACTGGGCAGAAGAGATAGATTTATGCCTGGAATATATCCTAAGCAAATGAAATAGAAAGAATCTATTACCGTCGGCCATACTTTCTTCGATAATAAGCTCAGTATCTACCACCAACGGCCAGCTTGGAACACCAACACTGGGCCTGTATCTTCCAATTCCACACAACACACACACACACACACACACACACACACATCATTAACGCCCGGCAGCTGAGCCGAAAGGGCAACTATCACTATCTACCAGTACATGCATGTTTGGGTATAAGCCGTGTCTCCTTGAGCCCATACAGTATTTCCATCCGCGTTGGTGTCTCAGCTTTCAATCTCATAGCTGGCCTCTGTGAGTTAGTATTGGCGAGTAGACTGGCTTGAAGGCGCTTCTTCAAGTGTTCAGCATCCTATCCTCGGCAGCTGAAGTGGTCTACCGATTGTCACAAGGTGTTGGGGTCATTAGGGGGGATCTTCTATCTATCGGCAAGGTCAAGTGGCGTCAATTCGGCCCGTAACTATCGCAAATCGTACTGAGGATCACTGCTTCCAAATTGGGCGTCTACTTCTGATCATCGGAGAGCGATTTCCCACCCAGGGAGAAGGACATGTAAATTCGTTGGGTGTGGGTATATTGCAGGATTTCTGTCCAGTGTGTAGTCCACCTTCGACATCGAAAGAGAAAGTGGTCCACGGTCTCTCTTGCTTGTCCACATGTGCATTGATCTGTCTCGGCGACATCGATTCGAAAGACATATCCATTGAGTCTTGTCATGCCCGTGCGGAGCTGCTGAGTGCGATTTGCAGTGACCCGCCTGGTATAGTTAATGTCTCGGGGCTGGCCTTTTCATCGCGTGGGCTTCACATGGATTCATCCACATATCCAAGGCCTGTCTCCAGAATCGATACTGGACAATGGCTATGTGGGCTTCAGCCCCTGCTACGCTGGTCGCAACTGTGAGAAAAGTACCCACAATAACTTTTGCGACTACTCTCTGGACTCGATTGATGCATTAGAGGCACAGTTGACAACCAGGGCCACGGTCGATGAAAACAGCTGCCGCGCGGTTGCTGGGAAGAAACCCCGGGGCCGTTCGAGCTCCATCTCTGTCTCTAGACCTTTGGACGCTGCCCTCTCGCTATGTTCCTTGTATTTCAGTCTCGTGTCCACCAGAACCGCCAGAATCTTGACCTTCTCTCCCGGCTCAACTGTTTGCCCTCTGATTGTAGCAGGATGTTGTTCTAGTTAATAGGTCTTGGGAGCTGTCCGCCTCGAGAGTTGCTCCGCTTCCTCTTCCTTAGTGCAGTGCCTGCTTGATAATTGTCTCAATTCCTTCCCGGTTGCTTCGGGCCATTCGCCCCATCACCCATCGGTAAAATCATCCACGAAAGCAATTACTCCTCTATGGCCATCAATCTGTCATTGTACGAGGCCTGCATTGAAGAGGCATAAACTCGGAGACAGTGAGACCCCTGAGGCAGCCCAGCCTGTGGCAGGCCTTTGCCTGTAAACTTAGATAAGTCGCATAAGTCGCCGTCCTTTCCAAGCAGAGCAACTTGGTTCAGCGGAAGAGACCATCCGTTATGCCCCTTCCCTTCATCCTTTGGAGTAATCGTTCTTTGCAAACCTCATTACCCCATTATAGGCCCCCTTTGAGGTCAAAGCTGATCAGCTGATCAGACTCAAGACCCCTCGGCCACGCCAAGCCGCGTAGATTTGTTTTTGCAAGAGCAAGAGCGCTTGCTCAGCAGACCGCTGCGGTCGACCTCCAAAGTAGGCGAGACCCTTTTCTCAATATAAAAAAAGTTGGAGCACAGGTTGGAGCACCTGGACAAAGGAAGTCCGTTATTCTCCACCAAGATTCACTAGTCCAGCCAGCCTACTATGAGAGGGCGGTTGACAGTCTTCGAAAATACGTAATAATAAGTTACTTTCCTTCATTTTCCAAGTGCATTTATCCTATAAAGCTTGGTGGGTTCGGTCTAGCTTCTCACTACTTGAATACTCCGACGCTCAAAAGACTGGTACAAACACAGGCAGAGTCTATAGTTCGCGCTGCTTGAAGAGCAGATTTCCCATCGTCCCACTGTCGCTTTTACAATCATTTCAGCATCGATTCAAATGGCTCGAACACGAAATATCACCCCTAGTTTGTTTGCTGTTGGGAGATGAGGGTTGCGATCACCAGATTGAGTATTTGATTTGGCTTGCCAAATCAATCACGTAGTGCAGGAAGAATTGCCTGTCTTGATATATACATATCGAGACAACTATGATATCTTTATTTCCAACATAGCTTTCAAAGCGGATTTGCGTCATTCAGATCAAGATAATGTGTTTGCCACCGTTGAAACCGTTGAAACAGTCGTAGAGGTACCGCAGAAAAGCTTCTATCACGCTTTTCAATATTCACCACTAGCCTTCAGCTAGGTTTATTCTCCTGCGAGGAAGCCCAGCTACATTTTGTACAGGAAGCAGTTGAGCTTTGGAACTCGGAATCTCGGAATAGAGCTGTCGGTCAACACACCCTCTAATCAGAACTAGACCGAAAAGAAGATCACCCCTTGTCCTCTCTAGCTGCTCTTTCTACGAACAATGTAAAAGAGCGTACCATCTCGTTTTTGCTAGACCACGAAGAGTGCTCCTTATAGGTATGTGAATTGATACCCCGCTAATTTACACTATGCTTACGATAAGGATTCCTTGAAAAGTAATTTTGCATTTATAGCCCCCAAAATCCAGACGAAAAGCCCATATCACTTTCTCGCTATTCCTGGATCTAGTTCTCATGGCTCTATTTTTGAGCGAGCACAAAAGAATCAGACGGCTCGTCTCTATCGAGGATCTGATTGGTAAGTCATCTAATAGTAGCAAGAATACTCATGATGCTAATCTGGTTGCGTGACTAGATTTCTCGGAAAGGTTTCTTGTTACCCTCTGGTCCCCTCTGGCGAAGAACAGATCCAAAACTTCAACGGGGTTTCGGGTTTATCTGAAAAATATACTTCGGAGATCTCAAACAACATATCATACATTCATAGTGGCGTTATACTATCTAGCTCTATTGCAGTTCACGATTAAGCAGAAGTTTCCCGTTAAGCCGTTTCAAATGCCACGGGAGCTTCAGCCTCTACAGTGTCATCGCCGGATGTTCATAGCAGCTCTTATGCTGGGTTGGAAATTCACTCAGGATTTCGCGCACTCGACACGAAGCTGGGAGTCTTTCTCGGGTATTCAAAAAAAGGAATTAAATAGAAACGAAGGGTTGTTTCTTTCAGTGATCGATTGGCGCCTCTTTATATCGCACGCAAAGTTTTCTCACTGGAAGTCAGAGGTACTGTACTACGTTCAAAGCCGAGATGTTGTTTCAGCCGACTTTACCTTTTTCCAATGAAAAACCAGTGGATTAAATACAACCATGTGGATGGAACCCAAGGAATATCAGCCTATACCTTTTTAATTCATCGCTGAAAGCAAGCTATTTGGACCTTGAAACTGATATTTTATTTGCGTAAGCCCTGCCTGCTATCAACTGATATAATTTTTCATATTGTACCACTTTTCTGTGCCCTGAGAATAAATTTTTAACCTACCAAATCAGGTAAAGACAGTTTTTGCGACACATTGCAATTGTCCAGATATGAAAACACTGGAGGAGTCTTCCCGCCTAATGGGGCCATGGCTCGTCTTGATTGAATCTGCAATGAGCATTTATTGCTGGTGCTTCTTGGCCATAGAATAATTTTATTGTTACTTCCATTGATGTACCTTAGATACCAGAGACTTGATCAATGACGTGCGAAGTTGTGAGCCAGATAAAAATGCTACCAAATCTGCACGAATTGCTACAATTCTGCTACGAAGTTCATTTTGAAACATCTTATGAGTCCCATCATCACGTCTAAGATTCCAATCGTCCGATTGTTCCGACGTTTGTGTGAAGATGGGATGTTCTGCTGTCTCTGCTGTGCACGGGTATGGTTCGTCTGTATTTGCGCCATGCCAGACCTCAGAAGCATTTTCCAAAGAAAACAAAAAAGGCGGCACAGTCTCTCCGCATCGGAGCTTTCACCTATGCTTAGACAAAATTCTACAGCGGTACGGTTCATCTGAAGCAGACTATCTCGGTCTTCAGGTAAGCGATGAACGGCCGCATGGCGGATGCCAGCAACCGAATCACGCAGATCCTGAAGAGGCTCTAGATTTTGACAGACCTGCTCGGACGATATTTTCGATCGATGTTTCGCAACAAATTTCATTACGTGATGAAGCTTCAGCGCTTCGGGACACGTCCATCCAGCTGCCAATGATTGCAGCGGAAGCCATCTGTGAGCAAATTAAAAAGCGGAATGCTCGAGGCGATATTGCAAGGTTTGGAGGATCCGATATTGAGCTTGGAATGGAATCTGTACCGCGGGTTGTCCGAGCAGGGGATACAGAGTCTCGATGAATTATGTGGCAGTTTTTAACAAAAGACATCGATGTCGGAAGAATTGAAGCTCACCCGTGAAATTTCTTGCCTGACAATGTTCCAAGAAGTGGATCAAAGTACTAGGTGAATTGGAATCAATTGAGTGCGAGACGGCTACTGTACTGGGATGATTTACTCATAGTCGTTTAATTGGGGAGGCAATGAGGATCGAACGGGGGCGACACCTCGATCGAGGTTAGATGAAGCCCTCTCGCGACGGCGGATACGTCGGGACTTCTTCATTGACGGAATTCCTGTGGTCAGTTGGCTCGACGAAGGATTTTGGCTATGGGGCAACGGCCGGCGTGATTGAGAGTGCTGGCGTGATCGAGAATGATGGAGATGGGGACAGCGCGAAATCCGACACTGAACGCGACCGGGATGGTATTGACCACAGTCAGACAGGTGGGCGAATTACGATGGATGAGCAATCATCATTTTCTAGAGCAGAGAGAAAAGAGGATATCCGAGTGAGTCTGAGCAAACGGACTGCGATACGCCGTGCGAGCAGTCCTTGGAGTGCTCCCTCAGTTTGCATCCAAAGCTTACTACGTTCAAGGTCGATTCACCCGGGATGATCATCGTTGAGGCATTTATTTGCCTAGTGGGGCATTGCATGGACCATGGATTCGCCGAGCGACTACTCCCCGGGCGCTTCATTATGCTTATTTCAACGTTGAATCAACTTGCGAATGCTCATCAAGAAAGGCAGATCTCCACTGGGACACTTGAAATTTTGGCAAGATTTGCCACGGTTGCCTTTACAGTGGCGACTGAGGCTTCCTCCAAGACTACTCGCTAACTGCTAGTCCAAAAGAGCCGTTTCACCTGGTCAACAACGTTGACGGAACGAACAATTTGTCAGGCCTCGGCCCAGACAGCCACGGGTCTAGGTGGGGCGGGCGACCCGCCCTCTACACATACGCTAAATTTTCTTATATCAACGTTGATGAACCGCCTCAACGCCTAGCAAAAAAGTGCCCGTCTGCTGATGAGTCTGGTACGAGGTGCGCAAATGGTTTCTACCGTACACCCTACTTGAATGGCATAAAAGACGCTCGTTTTCCGTCGAAAAGAAGATCAGGATTTTCCTCCTCACACTCCCGGGCCGCAGGGCCTTGGTGTGTCTTTTGCAGGGACAACTGCGTTACATGTTCCTCGCGGGATAGGCTCCGCGTTACCAAGTGTTCCTCGCGGGATAGGCTCCGCGTTATCAAGTGTTCCTCGCAGGGATAGGCTCCGCGATACCAAGTGTGCCTCGCAGGGATAGGCTCCGCGTTACCAAGTGTTCCTCGCAGGGATAGGCTCCGCGATACCAAGTGTGCCTCGCGGGATAGGCTCCGCGTTACCAAGTGTTCCTCGCAGGGATAGGCTCCGCGATACCAAGTGTGCCTCGCAGGGGGGCGCTGCGTTACCAAGTGTTCCTCGCAGGGATAGGCTCCGCGTTACCAAGTGTGCCTCGCAGGGGGGCGCTGCGTCATGAAGTGAACTCCGCAGTTGGGATCTGTGATGACAAAATAACCGCAGGAGAGTGCTGCGTCAACAAGTTCTCCCTCGCAGCAATGAGCCCTGCGATTGTAAGCGTGCGCTCCCTCACAGACGATGAGCCCTGTGACTGTAAAAACGTGCTCCCTCACAGCCAATGAGCCCTGTCGTTGTAAGCGTGTGCTCCCTCACAGACGATGAGCCCTGTGACTGTAAAAACGTGCTCCCTCACAGCCAATGAGCCCTGTCGTTGTAAGCG